>PVKP010002014.1:0-86710 GCA_004027715.1 Plecturocebus donacophilus
TCCTTTACGTTCCTTGTTAGTTGTACTCCTAGGTATTGTATTCTCTTTGTAGCAATTGTGAATGGCAGTTTGTTCTTGATTTGGCTCTCTTTAAGTCTGTTATTGGTGTATAGGAATGCTTGTGATTTTTGCACATTGATTTTGTATCCTGAGACTTTGCTGAAGTTGTTTATCAGTTTCAGGAGATTTTGGGCTGAGATGATGGGGTCTTCTAGATATACAATCATGTCGTCTGCAAATAGAGACAATTTGATTTCCTCCTTTCCTATTTGAATACCTTTTATTTCTTTTTCTTGCCTGATAGTGAATGCTTTCTTGACTGATGAGCTGCCCCTCTTAGTTTAAAATGTAATGCCTTAGTCTAAATCTTAGTAGATGGTTGAAGGCAAATACCTATGAGGTAAAATCTGGGCAGCCTGAGAGGTGATCTCTCTACTCTGCTTCATTATTAACCTCTTTTAGAATCTTTTATGCAAGCATATACTGTCCAGGGAGAGTGGAAAAGTGAGCCAGGAAGCTGAGAGCCTGAGGCCCCTTTGGAGTGGAGCCTGGTCCTACTGGTTGCTGGTTGTATATGAGAAACTGAGATTCATCCTTAGACTAGCTGTATGAATATACATTCGACCTATCTCTTGGTTTGACCTTGATAGAGTTATTTTTCACTGAGCTCTGATTCCTTTACTCCCTGAGAATATATTTTTAATGTGGAATGCAGAAATGTATCCCAGGAAGTGCCAGCACCAGGGTGGTCACTGCTTTCTCAGAGGCCAGATCTCAGGCTACCTAAAAGACAGTTTACAGTTAAGCTGCCAGATTTCCAGTCTAGTTTACATGCTGATAATGCCCTTTCATTAAATACTTGTTTAATGAAATTGCATTGCAGTTGTGTGTGCAGTGCATGCAATATAATGTGTACAGAGCATTCTACTATCTCCTGAAGTCACACTGATAGCAAGGCAAAGTCTCTCTTCTCATTTGGCTGAAAATACCTCTTTTCTTAAATGTACAGAAGAAGAGTGAATAGAACACTGTGATAGACTGTGAAAAGCAAAACTAAAAGTGATGCCGGTGCGTGGGGGAGAAACCACTAACTAGACATCCCTGGCAGCACAGAGCAGGGCTACTCTAGGAGAGCAATGAACACAATATTCGTACCCCTTTCTCCTGCCTCCCCAAGTTTCCTACATACTCACTGTATTAGTCTGTTCTTATGCTGCTAATAAAGATATATCTGAGATTGGTAATTGATAAAGGAAAGAGGTTTAATTGACTCACCATTCAGCATGGCTAGGGAGGCCTCAGGAAACTTACAACCATGCCAGAAGGGGAAGCAAACATGCCCTTCTTTACATAATGGCAGGAAGGAAAAGTGCAGAGCAAAGAGGGGCAGAAAGCCCCTTATAAAACCATCAGATATCATGAGTATTCACTCATTAACATGAGAACAGCATGGAGATAACTGCCCCCATGATTCAATTACCTTTTACTGGGCCCCTCCCACAAGATGTGGGGATTGTGGGAAATACAATTCAATACAAGATTTGGGTGAGGACACAGAACCAAACCACATAATTCCACCCCTGACCTCATCCAAATCTTGTGTCCTCACATTTTAAAACATAATCATCCCCTTCCAACAGTCCCATAAAGTCTTAACTCATTCCAGCATTAACTCAAAAGTTCAAGTCCAAAGTCTCACGTGAGACAAGGCAAGTCCCCTCCATCAATGAGCCTGTAAAGTCAAAAGCGAGTTAGTTACTTCCTAGATACAATGGAGGAACAAGCATTGGGTAAATTTCCGAATTGGATAAATTCACCAAAACAAAGGGGCTACAGGATGCATGCAAGTCTAAAACCCTATAGGGAAGACATTAAACATTGAAGTTCTAAAATAATCTTTTTTGACTCTATGTCTCACATCCAGGTCACACTGATGCAAGAGGTGGGCACCCATGACCTTGGGCAGCTTCACCTCTGTGGCTTTGCAGGGTACAGCACCCTTTCTGGCTGCTTTCACGTGTTGGCATTGAACATCTGCAGCTTTTCCAGACACATGGTTCAAATTGTCAGTGGATCTACCATTCTGGGGTCCAGAGAATGGTGGCCTTCTTCTCAAAGCTCCACTAGGCAGTGCCCCAGTGGGGACTCTGTGTGGGAGCTCTGGCCCCATGTTTCCCTTCTGCATTGCCCTAGCAGAGGTCTTCCAGGAGGGTTTGCACCTGCAGCAAACTTCTGCCTGGACACAGGTGTTTCCATTCATCCTCTAAAATCTAGGTGGAGGTCCCCGAATCTGAATTATTGACTTCTGTGCACCCATCAGCCCAAAACCATGTGGAAGTTACTAAGGCTTGGGGATTGTACCCTGAAGAAATGGCCTGAGCTGTACATTGGTCCCTTTTTGCCACAGCTGGAGGCTGGGATGCAGGGCACAAAATCCCAAGGTTGCACATAGCAGGGGGCCCCTGGACCTGACCCGGGAAACCATTTTTCCCTCCTAGACCACAGGGCCTGTGATGAGAGGGGCTATGTGAAGGTCTCTGACATGCCCTGGAGACATTTTCCCCATTGTCTTCATGATTAACAATCAGCTCTTTGCTACTTATGCAAATTTCTACAGCTTGAATTTCTCCCCAGAATTTTTTTTCTTTTCTATTGTATTGTCTAGCTGCAAATTTTCCAAACTTTTATGCTCTGCTTGCTCTTGAACACTTTGACACTTATACATTTTTTATGCCAGATACCCTAAATTATTTCTCTCAAGTTCAAAGTTCCACAGATCTCTAGGATGGGGACAAAATGCTGCCAGTCTCTTTGCATAGCAAGAGTGACATTTACTCCAGTTTCCAAAAGTTTCTCATCTCCATCTGAGTCCACCTCAGCCTGGACCTTATTGTTCATATCATTATCAGCATTTTGGTCAAAGCTAGTCAACAAGTCTCTATGAAGTTCCAAACTTTTTCACACTTTCCTATCTTTTTCTGAGTCATCCAAACTGTTCCAATGTCTGCCTATTATGCAGTCTCAACGTCATTTCCCCTTTTTCAGGTATCTTTACAGCAGCACTCCACTCTCTGAAGTACCAATTTACTGTATTAGTCTGTTCTCATGCTGCTAATAAAGACATAACCAAGAGTGGGCAATTTATAAAGGAAAGAGGTTTAATTGACTCACAGTTCATCATGGGTGGGAAGGCCTCAGAAAACTTACAACCATGGTAGAAGGAGAAGCAAACATGCGCTTCTTCACATGATGGCAGGAAGAAGTGCAGAGTGAAGAAGGGGAAAGCTTCTTATAAAGCCATCAGATCTCATAAGAACTCACTCATATCACAAGAACAGCATGAAGGTAACTGACCCCATGATTCAATTACCTCCCACTGGTTCCCTCCCACAATATGTAAGGATTACGGGAACTACAGTTCAAGATGAGGTTCAGGTGAGAACACAGCCAAACCATATCACTCACAAACAGGTTGTGATGAGATCTTGATGAAGAAATGTAATGAAGGAACAGGTGAAGAGGTGCACTAATTAGGCAAGGTGTGTATGATGGGCTGATTTCAGTCTCCTGTGTCTTAGCATCCGTGGGCAGAGCCAAACTCCTCTTTCTAGCAACAATGGCTAGGGAGACCTTTTAATTTCTGAAACTTCCTTTTCATTTATTTGCTTTTCATTTTCTTTCTTATTTGTTTTTGAGCTCTGTTAGCATTTTTAAAAAAGTCTCACTGTCACTTAGCCATATCATTTCGAATATTTTTCTAATTCTAATTTATGTTTCTCTTTCATTGCTTTTATTATTTTCTTAATGTCATTTGGCTTGTGTTGAAATATTAGGTTGTGATTTATCTCTGCTTCATGGCCATATTTTTGGGCATGTCTCAGTTTTCTGTAAGTTTGCATTTCTGATTTATTCTGTTTTCTTTTGTGGTAGTCAGAATAAAGAGTCCCTCCAAAATATGTTCATGTCTTAATTCTTAATGTTGGATATGTGTTCATGTCCTAATTCTCAGAAGCTGTGGATACACAGAAAAGAGGAATTAAAAAAAAGAAAAAAAAAAGGAAAAGAAGAATTAAGTTTGCATGCAGAATTATTTGCTTGTCAGCTGACCTTAAATTGCGGGGCTATTGCCGATTATCTGGGTGGGCACAATATAGTCACAAGGGTCCTTTAAAGTAGAAGAGGGAGGCAGAAGAGAATCAGAAGGGTCAGAAATATTTGAAGATGAAGGGAGTGGCTATGCACACAACGATGCAGGTGACCTCCAGAAGATGGCAAAGGCAAGAAAACAAGCTCTTCCCCAGAGCCTACTGAAGGAACATAGCATTGCCAACACCTTGATTTTCATCCCGTTGAGTCCCATGCTGGGCTTCTGACTTCTAGATCTAAATAATACATTTGTGTGTTTTGTCATTTAATTTGGGGTAATTTGTTACAGCAACAATAGGAAACTAACATCCTTTTAGACTATCTTTGCATGGGGTTCCAATGCAATTCTTTTATATTATCTGTTGGATATATAGAATATATATCCAATTTCTCTCTCAGAAAGAAAAAGCTGCCAGGCTTGTTCTGGTATCCCCAATCCCTAGCAAGGTATGTCCCAGGGGAGGCAAGACTCCTCATGTCCATAGGGTTATGACAGACTCTTCTGAGATAGATTTAAAAGGACTGCGTCCTATTATTTTTATTTATTTGTTTGTTTGTTTATTTAAAGAAACAGAGTCTTGCTCTGTCACCCAGGCTGGAGTGCTGTGGTGCGATCACAGCTCACTGCAGCCTTGACCTCCTGGGCTCAAGTGATCCTCCTGACTCAGCTTCCCAAGTCGTTGGTACTACAGGTATGCACAACCATGCCCAGTTAATTTTTTTTTTTTTTTTGATAGAGACAGGGTTTTGCTGTGTTGCCCAGGCTGGTCTCGAACTCCTGGCTTTAAGAAATCCTCCCACCTCCTGCTCCCAAAGTACTGGGATTGCAGGACAGAGCCCCATAGTTTTTGTCCTTCATAGGAAGTATTTTACTTTGCTCAGACTTCGAGCTGGAGACAAAATGGACATTAAAGAATTTCTTTCTCAACTCCATTTTGTCCTCTTTGTCTTTATCAACTGGGCTAATCCTTTCTAATTTTCTTTGAGAAAAGGGAAAGTGAGAAAAGCAGGAGAAGGAAGCACGGCATGTGGGAGAAAGGCAAGACAGAAGAAATGCTGTGGAGAGTGGGGCCATGCTCATCAGCCCAGGCAAGGCATCAGGGTCAGGCTCACTCCAACTCCCTACACCTCTTGACTTTCACTTTTAAAATCCATGTGTGGCCCAAGAGTTCTGGAAATCATTCAGACTTTTGCATTTTGACAGAGTTTTCAAACAAGTAGTTCTTATGTTAAAAGATCCATGCCAGAGCATTGATACCATATGTTCCACCTCTCATCTTTACTGTTCAAGACACGGGTACACACACACACACACACACACACACACACACACACACACACCTATGAGTTACTTGGACTAGCTGAAGGCAAAATTCCTGTCATAGACTGATGAGCCTGGTGGAATATATAAAGAGTGTTTCTTTATATACATCTTATGCTGAAGTAATGCAAATGAATTCAAGTAAAAAGACGAGTTCCAAAAAGCGGCACCGAGGTGTCTGGATGCAGCTTGCTTATTACATTCAGTTGCCTGTTGTTCAGGCCATTGCCGATTTGCACCTGCAATTACCTCTTCACACCTGGGAGTGCACAGGTTTTGTTGATTCCATTTCAGGAATGCTCAGCCTACGTGTTTCCCAGAATAAAGAGCCTTCTAGATCTCTGAATTTAAATACCAAGGTGACAATTACTTGTGTTCTTGATTGTTTAAAAAAGAAATTGGGAAAAAGGGCAAAAAAAAAGAGAAGCCAAAGAAGCAAAAGGAAAAGTGAGAAAAATCTCTTACTACCTTCCAAGGAACCAAACGTACAAATCCGAGAACTCTTAGCCTCTGTTGCTTTTAAGTATCAGCTGAACTCAGCCCCCACTCACAGGTACAGTAATTCCATGAACAGCTCTCAGGACAGACTGTGTCATTTTCTACAAAGGCTGTTGGAAATCATTTACACTGCAAGATTCTCTGTGGTGATAACAAGGTATTCAAAATGAGAATGAGTCTGAGAGAATCTTCAAAAGGTTCCCAAGTGACATTTGCCCCCACTTTCTAGAAGATTCCTCTGGAAGAAAGCAGATGCAAATATGTCAGTTTAGGTTTTTGAGACTGACATGATTTTCTGCACCTGTGCTTGAAGTTACCTGTTATTTCTGGATGAGAGGAATCACATGAGATGATATGGAAATTCCGCAGATGTCATAGGTCAAATAGCTCCACCATTTGCTGGCCAAGTTCAAACGAACCATACCTTTCAATAGGTCAGGGAATCTTTTTTCTATCTGGGTTTCTTCACACATAGTTGAGTGTTATGCAGATCTACTATTGGAGCTCCCAATAGTAGCTCCAAAATGCAAAGGTCAATGATAAACATAGAAAATACTTTCCTATGGCCTCTGAGTACTTTGTAAATCTAAGAAACAGTGGTATGTCTCTACGTCACAGGATACTAGATTAAGACAATCATTATTTAGCACAGGAGGCTTTACTAAAAATCAATAATCATATGTAGGTACTTAAAATTGTGTGTGTTTGTATTAATAAGAATAATTATTAAAAAGTACAGACTTTACTGAATACATGCTAAGTCCCTCATATGCAATTATTCAGTGCAAATTTCTCAAAGCTTCAGTGAGTTTTGGACATTTCTTTTTTTGAGATGGAGTCTTGCCCAGTTGCCCAGGCTGGAGTGTGGTGGCATGATCTTGGCTCACTGCAACCTCTGCCCCCCGGGTTCAACCTCTACCTCTCAGATTTTCCTGCCTCAAGCCTCCCGAGTAGCTGGGACTACAGGTGCATATCTACATGCCCAGCTAACTTTTTGTATTTTTAATAGAGATGGAATTTCACCATGTTAGCCAAGATGGTCTCGATCTCCTGACCTCGTGATCTGCCTGCCTTGGCCTCCCAAAGCGCTGGGATGACAGGCATGAGCTACCGCACCTGGTCAGTTGGGACTATTGTTACCAACATTTTATAGATCATGACACAGAAACTTGAACTTAAGTACATTTACCAAGGACTCAAATAGGATTAAGTTGTTGAAAAAGTACTTGAAGTCAGTGGGCTTGACTCCAGAGAATGTGCCCTTAAACACTGCAGAGAATTCACAAATATATATTCACGGAGAGAAGGGTAGTCTTAGTCAATTTTTATATCTTAGATTCAATATTTGACATTAACCTAAAACTGACTTGAAGCCACCAGGAAGCTGTGGTTGGGGCAAGTTAATTGAGAGAGATTCATTCTCAGAACTTGGCATTATTTTCAAAATGTACTTTATAGGTACTTCATGTGTGTACAAGCATCCTTGAGATTCCCCAAGGAGTCTATAGACTAGCTAATAATGTAGTAAATGTATGCATGGGAACCTTAGCAGTGTCTCCATGGACCCATGGAATGAATGGCTAAGATTCAAGCTATATCTCATCCATTTCTCTCAGCTAAATGATCAAGGAATGCAGAATGACTTTAGGAAACCAGAGATCAGTTGAAAAGCTATATTTTCACATGGATTTCTTTCAGAAGGAAGACATCAGGGTGAGACATGATGTACCTGGAATTATTCCACCTAAGACTGGGCACATCAATGGAAAATATTTCTTCAGCGAACATTTGTGCTGTGTCAGTTTTTCAGTTGGAGAAATTTTGTTCCTGCTTTTCCTATTTACTTTCCCTATTTGCTGAAAGAGACTGTAAATTCACAGTAGCAGATGGCACCTTCTCTGAAACATAGCTATGCAGACCTGTAGAGCACCAAGGAACAGACTTAAGGCAAATCAAAATCAGTGCTAAAATTCCATTTTAAAGGGACAATGTGTGGATTTAGCAACATTGTCTTGTTCTTCACCTCAGTACGTGTTTATCGAGTGTCTATTTGGCAAATATGCTGTGCTATTGTTTGCTGCTGGGGCCAAGGGAGAATTGCAAGATGTGAAAGAGGAGTTATTCCTTTCTGCGGAAAACTTACACTTTTGTATGTAAAATGGACTTGTTGACCACTAATCATCATGCAAACGTAAGTGCCATATAGAGCTACAGCTAGGGCTGGCTGTCTAAGAGATAAGAGTGTATAATCTTCTCTGGTGGTTTCTGATATCAGTGGCACTAGAGGAAACACCAAGGTGTTGCATAGCAGAGACATCTGCTTGGGTAAATCACAGGATGTTGTGAGTGATTACATGTCTAGGGCTTAGCTCAATTAGGGTGAGCATAGTGATACTGAGGCTATGGTTTACAGCCATATTCCACATGCAAGTCATTGGTTTCAAAGCACAATAGAACTCCCAAAGATGCATGGAGGATGCCTAACAAATGCATGGTAAGAGTGATGGAGCCATGAGTACTCTGCACATAGGAAGCTCAGCATTAGTATTATTTCATTCAACGTGATTATCTGCTTATAACAGCAGGTCAGAAATCAAAACATGAGGGAAAATGATGAGTTGGAGTATAAAGAACGATGGGGCTAGAAGTCTTATTTTTTATTTTATTTTGAGATAGGATCTCCCTTGTCACCTAGGCTGGAGTGCAGTGACATGATCAAGCTCACTGCAGCCTTCATCTCTCACACTCAAGTAATCATCCCACTTCAGCCTCCCGAGAAGCTAGGACTACAGGTGTTCACCACTACACCTGGCTATGTTTTTTATTTTTTAATAGACATGGTCTTGCCATGTTGCTCCAGCTGTTTTTGAACTACTGAGCTCAACGAATCCTCCCACCTCAGCCTCCCAAAGTGTTGGGATTCTAGGCGTGAATCACTGCACCTGACAGACGTCTAATTTTTTGTACCTCATCCATCCATTCATTCATTCATTTATTCACTCTATGGTCATGATCAGATATTGCACTTAGCACTGGGGACACAGACAGAAATAGCCACACTCTCCCATTTCTCTATCTACTATAACAAAATGAAAGATAAGCAAATATCTCTACCTAGGACCCAGAGGGATGTAGAGTAATTTCAGCATATTTGTTTTTGTTTATCAAGGTCATCAGCATTGAAACAAAGCTAGCTTTGGTGATCAATCCTTAAAAAAATATATATGATAATCTCGCCAATCTGGAAGCCAACTGGATCTTTTGTTCAATTTCTTCTATAGCCATGTAAAGTTCAATTTTCCCCCATCCTTTCACACATTCCATCAATAATATGTGTTTGGGCTTTTCTCATCTTTTGGGCCAGCTGATTGTTTCTCACTCTGACTGGTTTAACAAATTTGTCTTCAAAACAGGAGCTTCAAAATATAATGATGCTGTGAAAAATACAGCTCATGAAAGGGTGTGTATATGAATGAGTGAACGGTCAAACCAAAAATGTTGTGGGGGCACCTAATGAAGACTTGGTTTTCATATCCTCTGTGATTGCAACATCTCTAATAATGACATCTGTCATTATTCTGCACCCCTCTTCTTCTTCTGTTGTTCATCATAGCAGCTCTGTTTTCTATTTGGTGCATATTGATTTTTCAATAATCGGCAGGGTTATTGGTTTAGCAACTTCTAGTGTCTGTAGACAAAAGTATGTGGAGAGTATGCCTAGCCCTGCAAACGTACTAATTTCCCAAAGGGTGGGAGCATACATGGTGCCCAACTTCCTGGGAGCAGGGGAGAACCAGTGGAATGTCCCAGGGAGGCCAACCTTGGCAGGCTCCACGCCTGCTGACAGCTGCAGCATTTATAGCAGAACATCTCAGAAAGTTGGAACCTTGTGAAAAATGATTTCAGGAAGTCTTTTCAAGGAAATAGAAAGTCTTTGCCGACTTAAGACAGCAAATCCCAGATGTAACACATCTCTTAAGCCAACATGTCAGGGTAGCTGATATTCTGAGTGTATTCCTTTATCACGAACACACTTGGAACAGGTTAGCATTGTCTTTCCTCAAATCTGTTTTGAGGTTTCTTGTTTGGTCAGTTACTATAATTGATTAATATCCCTGCCATGTCCCTATGTTGTGTGAACAGGGAGGACTGGGGATTGTGGGATATGGGAGGTCAAAGAGACTTAGAGATAATGTAGCCCAAACTCCTTATCTTCTAGATGAGAAGATAAGGCCAGAAACACTAAACACCTTTCTGAAAGGCACAATTTGTCAGGGACAGTGTTAGGATGAGAGGGCAGCCTTCCTACATCCTTGTTAAGCCAGATCTTTCATTTGTAATGTACCAACACTCCACATAGCATGGTAATAAGGAGTTCTTCTCCAGCCTCAGTTACTTCCCAGCTACCAAAACCTTCTTAGTAAAACATGGCTTCGGGGTCCTGAATTGACTGCCATGCTAATATTTTAGTGGGGCTTCCAAATTAGTTTAATTTAATATTAAATTGGATTACAATACTTTTCTTGGATTACTATACTTTTCTATTCAAGAAACCTGAACACTTTTTTTTTTTTTTTTTGGAGACAGGGTATATTAGTTTGTTTTCAACAAAATGAAGCTTAATTGGACTTACAGTTCCACGTGGCTACAGACGCCTCAGACTCAAGACAGGAGGTGAAAGACACTTCTTATATAGCAGTGGCAAGAGAAAAATGAGGAAGAAGCAAAAGCAGAAACCCCTGATAAACCCATCAGATCCTGTGAGACTTAGTCACCATCACGAGAATAGCACGGGAAAAGACCAGCTCCCATGATTCAATTACCTCCCCCTGGGTACCTCCCACAACACATGGAAATTCTGAGAGATACAAGTTGAGATTTGGGTGAGGACACAGCCAAACCATATCATTCTGCCCCTGGCACCTCCAAATCTCATGCCCTCACATGTCAAAACAAATCATGCCTTCCCAACAGTCCCCCAAAGTCCTAACTTATTTCAGCATTAACTAAAAAGTCCACAGTCCAAAGTCTCATTTGAGACAAGGCAAGTCCTTTATGCCTATGAGCCTGTAAAATCAAAAGCAAGCTAGTTACTTCCTAGATACAATGGGGCTACAGTCATTGGGTAAATGCAGCCATTCCAAATGGGAGAAATTGGCAAAAACTAAGGGGTTACAGGGCCCATGCAAGTCCAAAATCCAGCTGGGCAGTCAAATTTTAAAGCTCCAAAATGATCTCCTTTGACTCCAGATTTCACATCCAGGTCATGCTGTTGCAAGAGGTGGGTTTCCATGGTCTTGGGCAGCTCCGCCCCTGTGGCTTTGCAGGGTACGGCCTCCCTCCTGGCTGCTTTCACAGGCTGGCATTGATTGTCTGCAGCTTTCCCAGGTGCACGCTGCAAGCTGTCAGTGGATCTACCATTCTGGGATCTGGAACATGGCAGTCTTCTTCTCACAGTTCCACTAGGCAGTGCCCCAGTAGGGATGCCATGTGGGAGTTCTGACCCCACATTTCCCTTCTGCAGTGCCTTAGCAGAGGTTCTACATGAGGGCCCCACTCCTGCAGCAAACTTTTGCCTGGGCACCCAGGCATTTCCACACATCTTCTGAAATCTAGGCAGAGGTTCCCAAGCCTCAATTCTTGACTTCTGTGCACCCGCAGGCTCAACACCACCTGTAAGCTGCCAAGGCTTGTGGTTTCCACCCTCTGAAGCCGCAGCTCGAGCTCTATGTCGGCTCCCTTCAACCATGCTGCAGTGGCTGGGACACAGAGCACCAAGTCCCTAGGCTGCACACAGCATGGGACCCTGGGCCCGGCCCATGAAACCAGTCCTTCCTCCTGAGCCTCAGGGCTCGTGCTGGGAGGGGCTTCCTTGAAGGTCTCTGACATGGCCTGGAAACATTTTCCCATGGTCTTGGGAATTAACATTAGGCTCCTTGCTACTTATGCAAATTTCTACAGCCAGCTTGAATTTCTCCCCAAAAAATGGGTTTTTCTTTTCTACTGCATTGTCAGGCAGTAAATTTTATGAACTTTTATGCTCTATTTCCCTTTTAAAATGGAATGCTTTTAACTGAACCCAAGTCACATTTCGAATGCTTTGCTGCTTAGAAAGTTTTTCCTCCAGATACCCTAAATCATCTCTCTCAAGTTCAAAGTTCCACAAATCTCTAGGGCAGGGGCAAAATGTCACTAGTCTCTTTGCTAAGAGTCACCGTTGCTCCAGTTCCCAGTACATTCCTCATCTCCATCTGAGACCACCTCAGCCAGGACCTTATTGCTCATATCACTATCAGCATTTTTGACGTCAAAGCCATTCATCAAGTCTCTAGGAAGTTCCAAACTTTCCCACATTTTCCTTCTGAGCCCTCCAAACTATTCCAACCTTTGCCTGTTACCCAGTTCCAAAGCTGCTTCCACATTTTTTGGGTATCTTTTCAGCAACGCCCCACTCTACTGGTACCAATTTACCATATTAGTTTGTTTTCATGCTGGCTGATAAAGACATACTCAACACTGGGAACAAAAAGAGGTTTAATTGGACTTATAGTTCCACATGGCTGGGGAGGCCTCAGAATCATGGTGGGAGGTGAAAGGCACAAGGTGGAAGGAGAGCAGAGGGGTGAGATGGAGGGCGTGCTGTCTCTTCCAAGCCTCTCACGCACTGCCTCCCATCCTCTTAGTCTCGCCTCTGTTTTCGGCTATGGCATCAGTTCCCTGTAGGCTCCAACCTGCTTTGAGCTCTCAGCACCTCATGTCAAGCCTGTCCCATGCCTGTCTGTTGTGGGTCCCAGAACTCCTGTGACTCCATGGTGCACCAGGTGCCTGTGGGTTTGGCTCTCATACAAGAATAATTGAAGCAACAGGGAATTGAAACCCCACTGGGCAACGCTTTGCCAGTGGGAGATAGAAGCTTCCAGACAAATCCTTGTCCTTTGTATTGGTCAAGTGGCCGGTTCTGAGACTCACTTCACAGGGCTTTTCGGGAGCCCCACATGGAGTGATAAGGTCTGCAGTGGGCATGCCCCCCAGTGCAAGCTTGCTGTGTCTTTCTCTCCTTCTGTCTTTCCCTCTCCCACTGTTCATGGCTGCTCCCTGAGAACACATCTCCAATGAACCGTCTGACAAGGCTTAGTCTCAGGGACTGCTTTGGGGAGGGTCACCCTAGCTAAAAGCGGACCCTGTCCTAACTGTGACCTGACATAATAGACTTCACATTTCGGCCAGTCCAGAGTTTCCTTGAAGGCCCACGGGGCAGGACTGAGGAATGAGCAAAATTCTGCCTGAAACAGCTGAGGACAGAGAGAGCATGTGTTGTGGGTGGGTGGAGGATGAGGTTCTCAGTCTCCTTCTTGGACTCCCCACTCCCACAGCAATCGAGGCTCTGAGGAGCAGTGTGGTAGTGAGCTACAATCCCTCTGTGTCCACTGATGCTGAAAGGCTGCATTTGGCTCGAGAAAGCTCAAATATTTCTATGTTTAATGGTCAAATGTTTAAAACGCAGATTATAGGATAGTCAAGGACATCTTGGCAGCCCCTGAACCTTTAAAAGTCCAGGACTACCTGTATACCCCATAGTTTTAGCATAAGGAATAGACTAGATGCCCCATCCAGAGTTGCTGTGCCTGTTAGCATTGTGTCCTTGCAAAGCACTTAGGTGTTCAGGAGCACTTGTAGAGGACTTGTGGAGGCTGAGGGAGGAAGAGAGACTTCTGCCTGGGTGTGTGAGTTGCATGAGTTAATTTTCCTTGCTTCAACAAATTCTGACAACTTCGTCAGAGCTGGGCTGAAGTCATTTTGGGAAATAACTCAGATAAGGTAGAGATTAGGCTAATAGAGGAGAGGGTCTGAGTTGATATCATTGACCACATTCTTCTTACCCCACCCCTTCTCTCTCTCTCTGACACACACACACACACACACACACACACACACACACGAATAGGGCAAGAGAGAGAGCTCCAGAGGAGAGGGGATTATTTTTGTAAAGAAGACTAAGCTAAGCCTTACTGAGCCAAGCTTATAGGATAACTTCTAAAGAAGACAGTAAAGTCTTCTGCTTTGTAAGTCTTTGAGTGGCTCACCCCTCATCGGAGTTCAGAGGTAATGTCCATCAGGGCTTTTCCATTGACCTGCATGCTCATTACCTACCCACAGGCCACCCAAAGCACTGAGCAGTAATTATTGCATGCCTTGCTCGTATTGTGGTGGGAAGAAGGAAATGTTCAGGTGATAACTAGATCAGCTACCAAAGTATTTCACCAACTACAAACAAATAAAAGCCAACTTCCTTCTATTGCTCATCTCTTGAAAAAGCAAGTAAACCTCCTGTTAGAGGAGGTAATAAGCAGTTCCTGCCTTAGGAAGCCCAGGACATCTCCTATCCTCATCCTGAACACTTGCCTCTTTCCATAAACCTAGGAAACACACCTGGCTATGGTGTAGCAGAATAGGACCATCAGCCAGTCTTTCTGTAAGGCAGAATTCTAACTCTGGTCACAAAGGTTGTTTAATTCAGATGCATTGACAATGTTGTTTCTGGCCTCACTGATGCTGGGGTGCTTATATCCACCTTTATTCAGGGGTTCTGGAGCCCTGGGCCAGGAAACTCTAATGCCAAGAGCCACTGAAGGTGACCCATGGCCTCTTAAATAAACAAGATGTAGTGGACTGCTCTGTTCATGGGATTTTTTCTTTTTTGCCTCTGAGCCTCTCCTACATGCTTCTTCAGGGGACACTTATTACTGAATCAGATTTTTTTTTTTTTCATCAGCTCTGGTCAGTCTCCTGGACATCGGCTTGGCTCAGCCAGACCTCACACCAGAAATCCCTGTTAAGCAGCATGAGATCTTTCCCAGAGCCCTTCCTTCTAGATTTTTTCTTTACCTAGGCATTGGGTAATTTTTTTTTTCCTACCTGCAAAGTGACTGCAAAAATCACTGAGTCTAGCCTTTCTCTTCTGGTTTGCCTGGAATACCACCCTGTAGCTTTCCCCTGGATTGTCAGGTCACTCAGTCTGGCCCTTAGTTTACCCCCAAGAGAGATCAGGGCATCTTAAATCCACAAATGCAATACACTTGCTATGAGAAACAAAGAGCAGGGTCAAGTACACTAGGTGAGATCTCAACTCATTTTATTTTACTTGAATGAATCAGGACTGCTTAACATCTGTGGCCCTGGAAAACACAGCTGTCAAAAATTGTAGGGTAGGTAGGAGTAATTCAGAAGTGGTGTATAAGATGTGGGTGAGAGTTCAGAGGCAACATCCATCTGGATTCTCAGATTGACCTGCACATTCATTACTTATCCACAGACCACCCAAAGGACCAAGCAATAATCACTCTGGAACCATGATTAAAGGGTGTGTGATCAGTCATTTATGGCAAAAGTGGGGATCATCATACAGTTGAACTCAGTCTCTGTTGACTGCATATCATTATATTAAGTAATACTTTTTTGGCAATTAAATAAAGTAACATTCAATAAAAAGATAAGTGCTGACTGAGGAACTTGAGGAAAGCTTTTTTAATCTTAAGAATTGCTTAAGCATTCTCTTTTAGAAAACTCTTGGAAAGCGAGATGCATACATTAGAGTAAGTTTGAAATGGCCTCCAGCCTGCAAGTCAGGCTGAAAACATAGATATTCACTACTGTTTTCCCTCTGTACCCCAGAAATTTCACTTGTCAAAACAAGGAAAACATATGACTTTATCATTGTGGTAAGTGTAAAATGAACTGGGAGCCATGACCCAGCCTATACCCATCTCACTTATAAAATAGTCATGGATTCTAAAAGCAAGATGGTTGTTTCCTTTAAAAAAAATAGATGCATAAACTGATTAACAAATGAGTATTAATTAGTCCCAAGTGACAAGCTTATTTCCTACAATGGCCAGTGAAAGCCTTTCCTCCACAGCCACAGGCTGAACCCCTAATCCAGCTATCCACCTTGCAACGTATATAGTACCAGTCCAACCTCAGATGGATTGATAAGCAAATCCAACCTCTCTTCTAGTTAAATATCTCATAGCTTGCATCCTACTCGTGATGGTGCCTTCACATGGAAAAAAAGGCATTTTTGTTTCGTAGAAAATAATCAGTCATTCTACTTATCCCCTCTAAGCTTCCAATGATTTCATTCAAAAGTTTATAGGAAAGGAAATTTTGCCGAGAAAATACTGCATTTCATATTCCATGTGATTTTCAAGTGCTCGTGTTTGACATTGCCAAGTAGGAAACAATTTTTACATGCCAATGCTAATGTGAAAACGTGAGCCAAGGTCTCAGAGATGACAACATAGCTTGAAGGCTGCGAACCATGTCTGCTCCGTACTTTTCACTTCAGGTGAAGTTCAAGTGTGAAAAATACTGTTTATCATACTGCTTCTAATAGCATTATCAACGTCAAAAAATTCAGCTGAATATCTACCTTTTGAGGAATGACTACATTTTTTAAGAATTTACAAGTTAGATGTTTTATTTTGTTTTAGGTTAATAGTAATTGACAAATATATCCTTCATTTGTCAACCTTATACAGAACCAATTGCAAATAAAGCATAAATCCACTTTAGACATATCCTGGTGGGTTTATTTTTATTCTTTATATTTTGAGACAGAGTCTCACTCTGTGGCCTAGACTGGAGTGCAGTGCTGTGATCACAGCTCACTGTGGCCTTGACCTCTCTGGGTGCAGGTGATCCTCCCATCTTAACCTTCCAAGTAGGTGGAACTAAAAGCATGCACCACCACACCCAGCTAATTTTTGTATTTTTTGTAGAGGTGTGGTTTCTCCATGTTGCCTAGGCTGGTCTTGAACTCCTGGCCTGAAGTGATCTGCCTGACTTGGTCTCCCAAAGTGCTGGGATTATAGGTGTGAGCTACCACTCCTGGCCCCTAGTGGGTTTATTAATCAAGTGCATTAGAAAGGCCCTTCCTAAAACTTTTTCTTGGATTTTGGACCCAGAAAGGAGCATTTTACTAGGGCGCTAAGGTAGTCTGCCTACCACAAAGCCTTGGCAATTTGAAGAGCACTCTTTCAATCCCTAAATTCACTTTTTTGAAGAGGCCCATCTAGTCTCTAACAGTTGAGAAAAAGGATTGTCTGTCGAGAGTTTGCCTACATGCTGGAACAGATGAAAACTTTTTTTCCCATCGCCACCCCATTTCTAAAACAGCACGAGCAAATTTTCATCTTTATGGCTTCTTTATTTTAATAGAAATGAAACTCTTATTAAATCCTGCAGAGGTGTGAAACCTGAGTTCTACCATACATGATGTCATCAATATTGGGCAGAATTGTTTAGGAAATGTTGAAAGGGAGAGAAGAAACCCCAACCTGCCTGCTTTTCCCCCCTAATTTAATCAAGTTGCTCAGCCTTCTGAGCCCAGTGTGGTTTTCTTGAATTGCACAGCTGTTGCACAGCTGAGAACAACCTAGATCAATGCTGATCTTTGGCTAAAATGAAATAAAGGACTCTGTAGAATGAAAAGTTAAGTACCCAGTCACTGGGACCATCTCTGGGTGTATTCCCCTCCATAGAAGGCAAGAAGACCAAAGAAGGTGTACCGAACATTAAAAGAAAAAGAAAAATCTTCAAACAATTGGCTTGGGAACAGACACATAAGAAAATCCAACTAGAAAGCTACTGTTTCTCATCTTTCACCCGCCAGCATGGAATTATATTCTTTTTGGAGGAATTGGGCTGGGAGCACATGCTGAGATCCAAAGTAGGAGCTGTGTTATTTTGCAGGCTCCCACCTCACCCCACTTAGACTAATGCTGTAGGTTGGAGTGGGTAGGAAGAATTAGGTTGTTGTAGGCTGTTTTTCAGGATTTTCATTCCTTTTGCTCATTTGAAACAGTTGACTCCTTCAAGCCTTCAGGTTCCTAAATCTTTCCTTTGCCATTTATCAGGGGTAGAAGGATCATTAAAGTTGATAGGAAGTAAATACCTGTTGGACTGATTACAGTGACTGGTGTCGATGGAATACCAATCCGGATCTTTCTTCCATCTCTGAGTTTTTTCAGCATTTTCATTTTTTAATATAATACAGGGCCCTATCTAGCAGAAGAGGAAATAAGTGACAAATTATCTCATTAAATGTTTTAGTTCCTTAGTGAAAGTTTACATACAGATCAATTATTAAAAAATAATTATTATATAATGTAGTTTAGATATATATGAGATCTAAAACATGAATATATTTGATAAATAATGGATCACATTGCATGTTTTTTGAAAAACTCTGAATTCATCCCTTTCAGACAAAGATGTTAAGTCCATTTGCCTGGGACATGGGAAGCAGTCATGCTGGACTCGCCTTAGCTGGCAGCCCACTGTGCATGATCATTTGAAAGTTGCGCGAGAACTTGCTGCTGTTGTATTCCCATTGGAGAGGAAATCAAGTCCCTACCTGCCTCTCACATTCCCATCAGAAGGTAGGAGGTACAGCCAACTGGACCAATACTTTTCCTACTTGGCCAGCTGTTACAGCCAAGGATCCCTGCATGGCTCCACTCACTGCTTCAGGCTAACCCATTCTCCACACAGCAACTTGACTTATTTCATGTTCTGGCTAATAGACTCTGACTGCTGCTTCTACCTTTACTAACTTTTCTGGCTGTGGCTTCTTTCTTGCCATTTCTATTTGATCAAATTTCTGGTCTTAGACCCTACTGTTGATCCTATCCTGTCGATGCCTGCACTAGATACTTTTGTTTGCTTCCCAATCATCCCTCCTCCTTCTCCCACCCACATAACCTTTCTTCTCGTTGGGGAATTTCTCTTCTCTGCTGTGAGTTTTCTCACTGTATGCTGTAATCGTGCCACTATAGCTCTACTTTTAGGGGTGATGTCTGATTGGCTCAAACCAATAACTGTATCCTACCTCTCCTTGGCCACAGGGATAAGTTAAAGAATGAGCAGAACAGAGACAGTTACAAGAAGCAGTATTTGATTGAACACCTGTGAAATAAAAAGTTGTCTGTATTTTCCTGGAGATACTGGGGAGAATGTCTTCTTTTTCTTACTAGATGGGACAAATACAGAAGTGCCTGAATACCTGCTAGCAGCCACTTGGTGACTCTAAGGGAAGAGCCTGTGAAGAATAAAACCAACACCAAAGAGACAGAGCTGAGAAGGACAGAGCCAGAAACCGGATCCTGGTTATAGTCTCAGAGTTGCTGCTTATGTAGGAGACATTGAAATAGCTGAAATGGACAGATGAGGAAGCCTCAAAGAAGGCAGTAGCAGTGAGAGACATTAAAGGAGTAGACTTCATAGAATGTGAACATGAGAGAGGGAAGCATCGAAGATGCAGGAAGAAAAGATCCATTCTCAGAATAAGGTTTTGCTCTAGTAGGAGTTGATAGGGTCCAGGTTATTGGTAGAAGGCTAAATTATGTATAGGGAGAGGTCTACTACTACTCCAAATGAGGAAGGAAAGCAAGAAAAAATAGGCATGTTGATAAATTTACAATCAGTCTGATTTTCAGTTTGCACTAAGATATTGCACACGTTAGCTCATTCAATCATTTATTCATTTACTCATTTAACTACTTACTGCCAAGCACTGAGTTACATGCTAGGCATACAAAATGATTCCTTGATAACCCGTCTTCCCACAATCAGCTATGTCAAGCTGAATTTCTGTGAAGATTTGGAACCTTCCAGAAGGTGTACTTGCATATTGTATTCACTTTTCCAAATTTGAAATCAGCTCCAAGCTAGTCATACTAGAATTTCATGCATTTCTCCTAGAGACACATTTAAATTTCTTCAAAGCCTAGAGACTGAACCCAATGCTTTAAGTATAGATGTGGATCACAACTCTGTTACCTCTTTTGCTAATGCAATGTGAGGCCAACATCTTAGCAAAGGGGCCCCATGGTTTTCTTCCCTAAAAGTAGCCAGACCCCAATTCCTCAGACTTTAGCCCACTTTGCCAGAGTTTGCAAGATCTGCAGTTAGCCAGCTTCTTCTGGACATCACATTGTTTTTAGACAATGTCGAGTGCTGATGGCTGGAGAAGCAAGAATGCTTTTTCAGTGGTCTTGTTTGCAAGCCTTTGATGTTCCCTCTAAGTCATATTGTGTCAGTGGAAATGTTGGTCTGAGGACACTGGCAATTCTTTCAAAATGCACAAATGCTGAGTGTATGTTTTTAATGGCTTCAAGCAATGAAAATCATGTTTAAAATAATTATAAGTAGCAGCTCATTAAAGCAAGGAGGCTGAGGGCCCGGATGGCCACTGGCCTGTAGTTGTGCTTGGGAGAGCATTGTGAAAGGGATGCTTAGGTCAATGTAAGTTCCTTCTGAGAAAATTCTGGTATAATCGAAATCAGCTGCTGCCTCTGTGGTGCAGATGCCACTGAAAATGGGTCATTATACATTAACTGGGAAGAAACATGGTCCCTTAGGAATGGGCAATTAAACACCAATGCAGGAATGAGCATATTAAATGTTTAAAGAAACTAAAATTTTAAAAAGCCCAATAAAGTGATTTCTTCAAACTAGAAAGCTACAGAGATTGAAGCTTCGTATCCAAAATGTTGAGCCAAAGCAAATTCTCCAAGGGTATGTTGAACGAGTAGTAGTGAGCTGATGGAGAAGAAAAGAAGTTTCCAGAAACCGTGCAGACTATGGTCAACCAAGGAAGAAATGGGTGGATTAGGGATGCTGTAAGCATATTAAGAGGATAAGAAATTCCAGCATCAGAAGGAATAAAGGAGTCGGTCATTAAAATGAATTAGAGATTAATCGAAATAAAACTTAAGAAGGCTGAGCCTGTTGATCTGCTATCAGTGGGACTTGTTTTAGCAGGGAATTTCAGGGGATTTATCACAAGATAATATGGATAAAAGTTGCTCGTAAGTCTTTAAAGGGATACAACCAAATAAAGTAATCCTGCAAGATGACTTTCCTTTTACAACGACCCATATTCAAGACAAAAATATATATATATATATATATGCATAAGAATATTGTATCTTTTGCAAATAAATATGCAAAATATATCATCTTTGTGCTTCATTTTTCTCTAACTCTGGGGAAAAAATCAATTTGGTCTCCTTCTTCGAGAGAACCAAATCTAAATCTGAGCAGTGCTTCTTGCCAGATAAACTCATCCTTTTAATTATGTTAGAAGTTAGAAGGACACACAGAGGGGGGAAAAACATTTTCAAATTTTTTCTTTGCTTGCTTCAATCAGTTCAGATCCTTCCCATTTTAAGATAGCAGCAAGAACTTGAATATTCAGAAACCCAACTTCACCAGAAGCTTGAATTTCTGAATTCACAACGATGATTATAGGCAATTATAGCCTTTATCTTTTTCCATTAATAGCATAAAGTGGCCAGTTAAAAAAAAAAAAACTAAAAATCTTACATGGCTTTCTTATTTCCTTTTTATGGAATTGACTAACATGTCCTTTTGCTTTCTACTTATTTAGTTATCTCTTCAGAGACAGACAGTGAACTGGAATTCTACTTTTGTCTACTATTGGCTCAGTGAAAACAATGGGGGTCTTCTTGTTATTACTTCTTTTTACCTTCAAATATTAATATTTACAATGAGATTTTACTACATGTCTTTCCTGAGAACAGACTCCATACACTCCCTGCTTTCACTTTCCTAGGTTAACCATCAGGGATCTGGTCCCCAAGACCCTTGCCCAGCTCTTAAAGGCACCAGCAGAGGTAGACCTAGTGCTGGAGTGTCCTAAGATATGACAGCCCTCTTTGGGGCCCTTGCTGAAATTCCAAAGGGTGTGCTGCAAAGAAAAAGCCAAATTAGAGACCAGTAAAGGCTCTTCAAATCAGACAGCCTGGCAAGACAGGGTCAGAGTGCCAGTGGCCCTAAACATAAAAGGAAGGGACTTCTATGTAACTGGAGGAGCTACTTTGATGAGGAGTTCCTTCCTGCTTCTCCTGGGCCCCAACAGCCTCTGGAGGGTCCTCCAGTGTTGGCTGTTGGGTTTCAGGTCTCGACACCCTCCAGAATGCAGGAGACAGCTTAGCATAATGGTTAGGAGCACAGGCTTTCGAATGAAGCAGGCCTGAGAACTAGCCATTCCAAAAAGGGCTCCTGGTGTCTACCAACGAACCAGTCGGAATGCACCCAATCTTGGAAGGTAAGTGAGTTGGTGCCTGGTTATTACTTGGATGGGAGTCCAAAGAGGACTTTTGAGACTCATAAAAAGTCTTTGAGACCCACAGCTCCAACTTCCCAAGAGCTGGGTGTTTTGAAAAACAAAACACCTGAAGGAATAGGAGCCTTCAATTGATGATACATATATATATATATATATATATATATTTGAAAGGGCATCAGGCCTTGTAGAGAAGCCTTTCATGACAGTTTAGGCAGTGGACTTAGATTACTCTGATAACAGCCAGTTCTAAGCAGGAAAGGCTAAAAGAGGGGTGTCAGAGCAAATGGTACAGGAGATATCTTCGTAGGCCTGTGAACACAGAGGTTGCCTGTGGACTGGATATGGCCCCCTCCTCACTGAATGTCATGTAAATCTATGCCAGCCAAGAGGAAAGACAAGGAGAGGCCAAACCTAAAGACGTTGATTTCAAAGCCAAAAGGACTGAGATGTCAGCAAGGTGTCTGAATTTACTTGGGTATAGCTAGATTTTGTCAGTATGCTAAATGGTGGCTTAAAATATAATTTAAGCTCATTAATAGAAAAATCATCAAATGTATAGCTTTTATATACCTAAGTTTGTGGCTTGCAAATTTTCCTTTAGTAAAAGATTTAGTACAGTGAATCTTTCAGTTTGGGCAAAGGCGTCATTAAGATTTAACGTACTTGATAATAATCAGGACTAAAGATTTGTGGTTAAAAAAAAGAAAGAAAGAAACGGAGCTTGGGGAGTGGAGTGACTTAATGTTCAGTGAGAAATAAATGTTGCTTTGTTTATTTATTTATTTAGATAAGGATCTCATTCTGTCTCCCAGGTTGGAGTGTAGTAGTGTAATGACAGCTCACTATAGCCTCAAACACCTAGGCTTAAGTGATCCTCTTGCCTCAGCCCCCTGAGTAGCTAGGACTGTAGGCATGTGCCATCATGCCTGGCTAATTTTTAAATTTTTTATGTTGTAGAGACAGCGTCTTACTATGTTGCCCAGGCTGGTCTTGAACTCCTAGTCTCAAGTGATCCTCCTGCCTCAGGCTCCCAAAGTACTGGGATTATAGGTGTGTGCCACCACACTTGGCCAGAAATGAGGCTTTGAATTTAAGAGACAACCATGAAGAATGAAAAAAAAGCATGGATTCAAAGTATGTCCCAGATATTAAAAGAATTAAGAAACTGATTGAATGTAGAGTGCAAAGTGAAGGGACAATCCAAAGATTGAAAATTCCTGAGTTCCTGGACCAAAGGTGGAATCATCCAGAAAAGCAAATGATGATGTGGGAGATGATGAGTTTATCTTTCAAATAATTCGTACAGTATTTTTACATACATCAACCAATAATCAAAATAGCCATGTGAGAAAAACAATTTTGTAGATGCAAAAATGGATGTGCCGACTTATGCACAAATGTTCATAGCAGCACTATTCATAAAAGCCAAAAAGTGGAAACAACTCAAATGTTCATCAGTTCAGCCAAAAAATGGAATGAAATACCGACACATACTAGAACATAGATGCACCTTAAAAACATTACACTAACTGAAATAAGCCAATCATAAAATGCCATATATCATATGATTCCACTTATATGAAATATCCAGGATAGAGAAATCTATAGAGACAGAAAGTAGATTAGTGGTTTCCAGGGGCTATTGAGGAGGATTTGTGGAAATGCAAGTAGCTCATGTGTACAGGATTTCTTTTAGAGGGGATAAAAATGTTTTAAAATTGATTGTGGTGATGTTTGCAGAGTCCTGTGAATATGCTAAAATACATGGACTTTACACTTAAATGGATGAATTGTGTATTATACTAATTATATCTTAATCAGATTTTTTTGTTTTCTTTCTTTTTTTTTAGAAGAAATGGATTTGCAGAGAGCCTAAGCAGCTTGTTCAAACTGATGCAACTAGTGAAGGGGTCTAGGATTGTCCAAATATGAGTACATAGAGGCAAAAAAAAAAAAAATTCCAGGTCTGCCTCAAATTGCATCATTTTTGAGACAGATTGGGTAGGCATTTTCCTTTGGCCTACTTTCAATGCATACTTGGCCAAAGTTGGTATCCAAATTTAAATTCGAATCTACAACTACATAGACTCATTTCTATTGTTTCTAGTAGAATGTCATAAACTCAGTTCCATAGAGGTAAACAGATATAAAACTAGGTTAAGAATGCTCTGATAAAATATATTGAATGATGTATTAGTCCATTCTCACATTGCTATAAAGAACTGCCTGAGACTGGGTAATTTATGAAGGAAAGAGATTTACTTGACTCATAGGGCTAGGGAGGGCTAGTTCCATAGGGCTACGGAGGGCCCAGGAAACTTACAATCACGGCCTCAGAAGGACCAAACATGTCCTTCTTCACATGGTGGCAGGAAGGAGAAGTGCTGAACAAAAGAGGGGCAAGCCCCTTATAAAACCATCAGATCTCGTGAGAACTCATTATCACAAGAACAGCATGAGGGTAACCATCCCTATGATTAAATTACCTCCCAGCAGGTCCCTCCCATGACATGTGGGGATTATGAGAACTAAAATTCAAGGTGAGATTTGGGTGGGAACACAGAGCCAAACTCTATCAAATGATTAGATTTTTAATGGTCAGAAAAAAATGAAGTTGCAAAACTTTGGTTGTCTAACGAATCACATACTGTAGAGAGTAGAATGCCAATGCTAGGCTAGATGGAATGGATGGAGCCCCAAGTTTCTCTTGTGGTAGATAATCAAGCTAAGGCAGAATGTGGTTCAGTGTCTTGCCCAAAGCCAGTTGTGTCACTGAGCTGATGTTGGAAACAAAGGCCAAAGGCCTTTTCAGGGTATAGTGCTTTGACACCATGTTACTGGGGTATGTTTCAAAGATTTTCGGAATTGCTGACAACAGGTTTTTTACTTAGCATCAGAAAAACAATACTCTGATTCAGAATTTTTTAAAAAGTGGTTAAAACAATTGTATTATTCAAAAAAGGAAAGGAAATTCTAGTCCCAGAGATGCGAAAGATTAATAGATTCTCTATATCCCATAGTTGTTTTCATTTCCTATACAGTAAAACCATCTTGAAACACTAAACTCGAAACATGGTCTGTACATGACAGCAAAGAAACTTTTAGAAAAAGAATAAATTGCTGAATGCAAGTGCGGACTGTAATTTCTTGACATGGAATGGAAGCAGATGTGCCCAACTTAACCTATCGTTATTAAATTTGTTTCCAAGTGGCATTTTCTTCTCCTTTTGTGGGAGGGAGGGATCTTGGCACAAAGTTCTCATTTCTGTTAACCAAACAACTCTGTTTTTGAATATGCTATGAACAGTTCAACTTGGGTCGTGCATTAATCGTGAATAAAGGTTTAAGCTATAGACCTGAGTTCAGGATGCTGTCTCTACTACATGTGGTATTAAGATGAGGCTGTTAAATAAGCTGGACCATTCCTTTGAAGCAGTAGGATGCGAGAGTCTGTTGTACCTTTAGCATCCTCTAGCATTATTTATTAAACTATGGTATGAAGTTGAAAAGGGTATCTATCATCTATCTATCTATCTATCATCTATCTATCTATCATCTATCTATCTATCTATCTATCTATCTATCTATCTATCTATCATCTATCTACCTACCTACCTACCATCTGTTTGTCTATCTGTCATGGGTAGACCACAAGGCTAAGCATGCTGGCTACCATCACTGATGGAAGAGCAATGCAAGTTAGGCATCTTCCCCACTGTGCTGGAATGGAGAAAGTGCAGCTCTGAGAGGTTCAGGAACTTGCCTGTAGTCACAGTTGGGAAGTGGCAAAGCTGGAATTGTAAAGTTCTGACTAAAAAGCTAGAGCACTCTCCACTAGGTGTGAAAGCTTGCAGCCTATCCTAGGCACCCACTCAGTTGACAACAGAAATTGTAGTGAGGAAAGTTAAGGGACTGCCCAACATGAGATTTCCTAAGATTGGAGATGAGGGTGAGACATCCACATGGTCTCACCTGCAGGCTGATGATGGGGAGGCAAAAAATATTAAAGTAGCTGAGAAATGTCACTTTTCAAACTAAATGAAAATGCTAGAACTCCATGTTTGTGGATTTGTTTTGAAGCCTGTTCCTAGCCTAGTAGAGGGGAACTCCTACGATTCTCCATAGAGCATTCTCAGGCACCTGTCAGGGAGAGAAGCAAGGCACCCAGTGACCAGGGGCCTAGCTGCAGGGAGACCTGAGAACCCATTCCAACTGGCCCATGGGAACATCTATTTCTTTATCCATGAATCTTGCTCTTACCTTCTTACATAGAACCTTCTGTAATAGAAACAAGAACCTTGGACTTGTCCTCAAGATACCTAGTTTGGAGACTGGGTGCTTGCTGTATACTACCCCTGTGACTTATGGGATGCAACCTCACTTCTCTTCTACTCAGTTTCTTTGTCTGTAGGCTGGGCACAGTGGCTCACATCTGTAATCGCAGCACTTTGGGAGGCTGAGGCGGGCGGATCATGAGGTCACAAGTTTGAGACAAGCCTGACCAACATGGGGAAACCCTGTCTCTACTAAAAATACAAAAATCAGCCGGGTGTGGTGGTGCTCACCTGTAATCCCAGCTACTTAGGAGGCTGAGGCAGGAGAATTGTTTGAACCCAGGAGGCGGAGGTTGCAGTGAGTCGAGATCACCCCACTGCACTCCAACCTGGCAACAGAGCAAGACTCTGTCTAAAAAAAAAAAAAAAAAAAGAATATTCTCCCCTCCTGTAGAGATGTCCCTTTGTATCAGGTATGATCTCCAATTCATGTTTCTAACATGGAAGAAGTTTTGAACTGCTCCATTCTAGATCCTTCAAATACTTTTCTATTGTATGCCTGTGACCATGCATTTGTGGGGCTGAGATGCTGAGAGGAAGTCTAT
This sequence comes from Plecturocebus donacophilus, assembly GCA_004027715.1. Taxonomy (NCBI): domain Eukaryota; kingdom Metazoa; phylum Chordata; class Mammalia; order Primates; family Pitheciidae; genus Plecturocebus; species Plecturocebus donacophilus. The sequence goes on from PVKP010002014.1 coordinate 26,998, forward strand.
GGCTTGAGACCTTTGAACAAAGCAGGGGTCAACACACCAGGTCTGCTTTTATATGAATCCTTTGAAGACCATACTCCAATATTCTGAGCTGCATATGAAATACAGGCCAATGGGACTGGAGCCTAAAATGGTGATATATGAACACTTAAAAATATACAAGTCACTCAAAGGAATGGTTCAAATGGCTAATAAATTTGGAACAAATACAAAGAAATACTTTTCCATGCAGAGTGTGGTTGACCTGTGGAATTCGCAGCTGCAGGAGGTAATTGAGTCAAATGCTGTGGGTGGATTTCATAGAGTTGGTGTGGCAGACAGCTGCCGAGGCGATGCAAATTGTGCTGTTGAAATTATTCTCCGGTTAGGCATTCACCATCGTAGCAAGAGGGCAGAGTCTGTGGGACTAGAGGCACAAATGGAGTAGCAGCTATTTTTACTGAAGAGCCTTTTATTTTTCCAAAGTAAATTGTTACCTCACTCCTCTGAAGTAAAATGAAAAGGAGGAGAGGGTGGTTAATGTGAGCTCCTCTAGTTGAGTGTGTATCAAAAGAGAGGCACATTTGTAGATTTTTTTCTCAAAAAGGAAAATGATGCAAAGTTTCTTTATACCTTAGGTAAGTTGAGCTGTCATGGGATTGCATATTTTCAACGAAACTTTCCAAACTGAAGGTTCTTCAGAGCAGCCCGATCTATTTTTTTCCTAGCTGGTTCTGCAAAGATGGAAACACAGAGTTGTTTTTGCCTCTAAGTAATTCTGTTGACTCACTTGACCTTGAACTGGATGGCTGAAAGGGTCTTCAGAGGATCCTTGTCCTCCAAGCCCACCTCACATCTTCAGGAATCTTCTGGGAATTCTCTGGGATTGTTGCAACTCTTGGATTATATATATATATATATATATATATATATATGCAAGCAAAGGAAATATCAAGTGTCTAGAATTTTAACATATTTTCCTTTAGGGCTGGACAGATGCGTCTAAATCACAGGTCCCAATGTTCTGCTTTGTGGATGAAGCTTTGGTGTTCATGATGACACCACCACCCTTCTCTCTGTCTGCTTACTCTTGGCCCTTGTCCACTCATTCGGAAATCGTGGCATTAGCAACTCTTCAGAGTCAGTGGCCCGGGTTCTTGACTCTCATCATTCTGGCTAGTCATGGGTTCTGGCTGGAAGATAAAGGAAGTGTTATGATGACAACGTGACTCTCCAGAGGACTTTGAGGAATCTCTGCCAAAGTGTTGGGGTGACATCAGCCTGTGGGCTGCAGAAAGTCAGCCTGGATGCCGACATTAGCACCTGGGTCCATGTTGTGCCCTGTAGAGACTTATATTTTATAAGATGAACACGAATCCTTTTCACTGGTACAAAAAGAGCCCACATTGCCAAATCCCATGAAATAGGGCTCTATTCTCAAGGGGAAAGTAGAATTCACTATGCATGGTTTTGGTCTCTCTTCTCTCTCTCTCTCTCTCTCTCGTGTGTGTGTGTGTGTGTGTGTGTGTGTGTGTGTGTGTGTGGCTGGACTAAGAGAAATCTCTATTCCCTGGGTACAAAACCAGAGAAGCCTCGTGAAAGACTAAAGAACCCCAAAGACAGATGATGGACAAACCTGCCGTCATTTCGGGTCTGTCAAAGCTTCAGCTCATTCGCATGTTTCTGAGTCAGTAAAACCAAAAACATATTTTTCCAAACACATTTCCACCCTCCCATCATTTTTAAAATCCTGTGTAATTTAAGGGAAATTCAATCCATATGCTTTTGATTTGTTTACACTTGTATCATCAAAATATGTTTTTAAAGAGCTTGTGGAGATCCCAAAAGGCTCCTCAGCCTTTTAAATGAGCCTTTTAAAGCTTTTTTTCCCCCTCTTAGTAACAGGAGGTTGCATGTTGCCAAGGGTAAATGAACTTGAAAATGAAGAGGTTTGTGCTGGGCTCAGAATTTTAAATCTACCACTTCTGCTTGGGGTTTAAATTCTAAAATTGGCTTCTAGAGGCTGGACTTCTCTCAGCACTGTTACCTGTCAGGGATTAACAGGGGACTTGCGGTGTAACAACTGTAATCGCCAGAACAAGGGGCCAGAGAACTTCAGAAACAACCAAAGAGCGAGCACAAGCATAAAATTTTTTCCTTTTCCTTTCAAGAGAAAAAAAGAGTGAAAGAAAAAAGGAAGAGAAGAAAAAATAGAAAGAAGGAGAAGGAGAAGGAAGGAAGGAAGGAGGGAAGAAAGAAGGAAGGAAGGGAGGGAGGAAGGAAGGAAAGGAGGAAGGAAAAAGAAGCAAACCCTAACAGCCCAGAATATCCCATTCTGCCCAGGCAAAAAGACGGTGTAAAGTTGTCCCAAGAAATTAATGACATTGACTATATTTTCCTATATCTTTGAGATCCTTAAACTGTTCTTCATAAAATCCTCTGTATGCATGGGATCATCACTCTTAGTGTTGAAAGGGAGACTTTATCTGTTTTAAAGATGACAAAACTCAGGGCTGGTTTATACAATTACAGAGAGGCTGCACCGGGAATAGAGCTGTTTCCTGATTCCTGCTCACTCCACCTCTCTTTCGACCCCATGCTCATTTTACATATGAGAAGATGTAAGTAATGAACAGAGTGCGAGCTCTTTATGAGCAGAGACTACCTCTTTATTCCATCTTCTTAGGATCCCATCACCGTCTGGCATTGTGCGTTTGCACAGAGGACAAAGTCAATGATTATCTGGAGGAGAGTAAACAATCAGATCCATGTAAACTAGATGAAGAATTCAGAAGAGCTAAGCACACACACACACACACACACACACACACACACACACACACACACGTACGCACATTCTTAGGCATTAGGAATTTGATTTTGCTTGAATGATTTGAGTCTCTTGTCTCTCTCTCGTTGTCCTATCTAGCCCATCACTTGGCTTTGTCAGATATTTCAGGCCCAAACATTTCCAGAATATCATCATCAGTCAGTTTTTCTTTCATATCTGAAATCAATGTCTTTAATTCTGCAACTCAAAGAAATGGAAGGGAATACAAAACAGAAGAAAATTCTTTTAATGGCTTACAAATTGTTCCAGCATGATGATCAAATGTGCCCCATCTGGGTGTATACATGTCTCTGACTTTCTCGTGGAGGCAATGCTGGGACTGGAGCACATAGCAAAACCCTCAATCTGTGATTTCTATATTGGCAAAATGCAAAATAATCAGTTAGTCCAAAGCCTGTGAACGAGATGTGTTCACAAATGTGTCCCTATGTTGACATTTCTCTTTTCAATCCAATGTCTTTTAACTGATGGCTTCTACCCATTTTTGTGAGGCCCATGAGACATATTAAAATAACTTATACAAACACCAACCATTCACCTTAGAAAGTAAATAGAAGATGTGAGTATAATTTTTACATTTTTAGATTCAGTGACAATGACAACCAAATTCCCAAAAGCCTATTCAGTATGCCAGGTGAAATTTCCAGAATTTGGTGGAGTATTTCTGTCTTTCTACTGAGATGTAAGGATATTAATAGGTTCTTTCCACCTGCCCATAAAGACACATGTTTACATGGGTCTGCCAGTAGCTGGAAGTTTCTCTGCATTTTAGGAGTCTTTCATGTAGGTAACTGTGAATGGTTTTCCTGCGAAGACCAGAGGAAGCTGAGCAGATCAGCAGGCAAAGAATATTGATCATAGAAACAGAGCTTGGTAAGAGCTTTCATGCTTTAGAAGAAAATATTAGTCTTGACACATCTTCTTTGATTTTGCTTTATTTTGAAATATTCCTATAGCCAGAAGGTTAGAGCTCATCTGGTTCAGTGTTTCTGCAAGTTCCTTAAAGATAAGCCCCACCGGAGATCTAGGCTTCAATGCAGATCTATGAAGTCAGCATTTCCAGGGGAAAGGCCTGGCTGAGCATCTTCAAAAACTGTATCTGTATCACTGGGGACGAAACACTGACTGGGTGCCTGGCATGCATCAGCTTCGTGGCCAAAGTGGGTGAACACTGGAGGCCCTCACTCCTCTCTGTGCTTTTTCCACTTTACCCACGCATGTCTTCGGTGGGCACAATTGGGCTTTCTAGAAAGATCCAAAATCAGAATGTAGGAGGCTGAAAATTTGGAACTGTGTGTGCTTATATGTGTCATACATTTTCTCAGTCTTGATCTCCCCACCTATAGCATGCAGAGTTCAGAGGAGATTCCTGAGGCTTTTGCAGCTTTCCAGGTATAGAAGACAACAGTAATCCTCACCGTACATGCCGTAAAAGCAGAGTCTGCTTCTTATTGATCTTTGAATCCCCACACCTAGCACATAAAGTTGCCCAATAAATGTCTATTGAAGAAGGGGAAAAAAAAACCCTGTAAGAATGTAGCATATTAAACTAGGTGACCCACAAAACACAACCTTTTTCGTTTCCAGGTTTTTACATGTAACAGTGATTTTATAAAAGTAAATCTGTTGTTACAGAGCTGTATTATTATAAATGTTCATTATATACTTTAGCATTTTGTTTCTCTGACACATCCACGAAATCTTTCTATGTCTTTAGGTTTGAGTCATTTAGAAATGAGTCAGTCTCTTTAAGAATTCCCAGGAAATAAACCTTTTACCTTTCCTCAAATGTCCAACTTCAAATACTCAAGCCTTTAAGCCACATCCTCTGTTTTCTTTAAAAACGGAACACAGATAAAACTGTTGTTTTCCATTTAGCATTTTCAGTTGTGCTGGGGAACAGACCATTTCGAGGAAAGTATGTTACGATTTAAAGTCTTACAATTTAAAAATTCATTAAAAAAACCCAGGAGGCCAACCCATCCTCTTTGAGACTGCTATTAATTTAAACCTCCTTTGTGGACAGAACACAGGTGCAAGGCTTTGAAGGAGTCAGGAAATGAAGCGATGGAAGACATCAGGCTCTGGCCTAAACCATGACTTCATGACTTGCAAGATAACTGAAGCAGGGGCTGGAGCGAAGGAGAATCATATGTGGGTGTAATTCTTCAGGTAAAGCTCGGAGGTCAGTAAGGATGCTTTTCTGCATCTGGTCCACATTCGATGTCTTCACAGGATGATAGAGGGAGTGAAGCGCCCTACAGAAGGGGTGAGAAGGGAGCACAAGAGGCAGATGTGCCTGGATAGCTTGGGAAGCCCCAATTCAAGGTCTCCGCTGGCTTACTCTCAACCATTTTACAAAAGATGTGAAAATCCCCACTGTTGCAGCCTCTGGCACATTCTTTACCCATATTTTGAAATAAAAAAAGCAATCAAGAAAGTAAAGAGCACCAATGTATGACATGGCACAGACCTGCGGAGGGAACTCTTTTTCAAAAAAAATACACTGTTAAGTGCTGTGATGATTTGAACCCTTTTCATGGTTTTAAGTAAACGGCTAGAAATGAAATTGTTAGCACCAGGGTGGTATGAGAAGCCAAAATTCATAACTTGTGACTGGGTTTGTTACGTAACCTGTAGGGTGTTAGTTGTGAACTGATACTGTCAAGAGCACTCTCATGGAAGATCAGCGCACACAATGAGAATTCCCAGAGACCACCAGCTTATTTCAGGCATAACCTCTCCTAGGCAGCGATGCAAATGAAGGTTCAACCAACTCAGCAACTCACGGTCAGGGAAATGCCCAAGTAAGGTCTTTGGCTGAACATCTGAAGGGCAATGCTTGGCCCAGAAAACAAGGCATCTTATTTCCATTTCCAACCTCTTTCCTGTTTCCCCACATAGCCCTGACCTCTCTTCAATTCATTTTCCATTTCCAGTTAATGGAATTAACACGTTTGTGTGCATTTCCAGTGATTGCATTCTACTGATCATTCTGTTCTCTCTGCTATAATACAAGTCCCTATCCTCCTTTTATTTGTACCCAAGCATCTGGTACCTTACAAAATGTCCTATAGTTGCTGACTTGACTGACAGGAAAATCTTGTTGGATTGGAGAGTCTGTTTGATTTAGGCACATCTTTCAGAATGTATCACAGCACTACTCCTGTATGAATGCCCTGAAGGGGCTTATGAGTTGCAGATCTGTTGACAGATCTTCCAGAAAAATAAATAAGAGAAAAGTATTAAAACTGAGAACAGGGATTAGGTTGAAGAGACCTATGTATAGAGGGATTATTCTAGTTATTTGCAAGTTTTCTGTACAAAACTGATGGGATCATGACTCAGTCATCTCTTAAAACAACTGGTATAATGCTTTATTTATACAAAGTGGGCAGTTTGTAAATATTTGTAATATAGAATTGGGAAAATACGTGAATCACTTCAATGCTTATTGTAGCCATTGTCTCATTCATTTTCTCTGTCCATGGAATAGACCAAGATCAAACTGAACCTTCACTTGTCTATTTCAAAACCTGTGTCTGAGCCCGTTCTCTTCAAATGGGAAAATCTACAGACCTTGATAAAGTTGATGTCTGGAAACCTATGTGTGCTCGCTCATCCAGCCCACCCAGTGAATTCATTCATAGGATTCTTCACCTCTTCCCTAGATAGTAGGATATTAGTGATAGAGGTCACCAACAATCTACTTACATGAAAAGCAGGGGCAAATAAAAATGCAGTGTACTCTCCCAGTGAAATGGATCAGAAGTACAATTGCAGTCAAAATGAATGAATTCTTATTCTAGCTCTTTGGCCACCAGGCTCCTAAGACTTCAGAAAAGTCAGGAAAAAAGACTCTCAAGGAGAGAATAGAGGAGCAAAAGATGCTCTTCAGGCAATCTGACAAAGCCAACAATTTTTGCTGTAGATCAGACTAATATGAATTTGGGAGGTAGTGGTACCAAGGAAACCCCCTATAAACAGCAATACTGGCCTTTGGAATTTAAAATAAATTTTGCTTGTTAGATTAATGACATTCACAGATTAATAAGGGTTCCATGTGTTCATTCCCTAATGGTTCAAAAGCTTGGGGTTGGGGTTGGGAGACAAGAGAAAAAGAATGAAAATGATGGTCCGTCCCTTGCACACATGAAAGCACCATGGGTTAGCTCTATTTTCTGTGTCCAGAATTCTCTCCTTGTCTTTTTAGAGCTTCAGTAACTGAAGACATATATTTTAGGTGCAAGACTGAATTTCACTTACTAGCAAATAGAAGGCTGCAGGGCAAAGAGAAATAACGTGAAAACACTTCCCTCAGTACAATTTTCCACAGAAAGCCCATCAGACGATGTGTAGATGGATCCACAGCTTCTCACCAATTCCATGACTGCCACTCTAATCTGAGCCATCCTTGTCTTTCATCTGGATGATTGCAGTATCCCCCTGATAGATCTCTGTGCTTCGTTCTGTGCCCTCCTTCCTTGTTTTCAACCCAGCAGCCAAAGTGGTCCTTTTGCCATGAAACTGGGAGTGTGTTAAACTTCTGAACCTCTGTGATAGGGTTGCCAGGTAAAATAGGAGATGCCCAGTTATCTGAATTTCAAATAAATAATCAGCACTTTTTTTTAGCATGAATGTATCTCAAAAGTTGCATGGGACATATTTACACTAAAATTTATTTGTTGTTTATATTGTTTTGCTATATATATTGCCGCTATAACAGATTTCCACAAACTTAGTGTCTTTAAACCCCATAAATGTATTATCTTAGTGTCTTTAAACCCCACAAGTGTATTATCTTATATCTCTGGAGATCAGAAGTCCAAAATGGGTCTCATTGCACTAAAATCAAGGTGTTGACAAAATTGTGGGTTTTTTTGCCTTTTTTAGTTTATAAAGGCAGCATGGATTCCTTAGCTTGTGACACCTTCCTCCATCTTCAAGGGCAGTGATCCAGTTACTCTGATCTCTGCTTGGACCAACACATGTCTTCCTTCAATTCTTCTGCCTCTCTCTCCCTTCTTCCAAGGACCCTTATCATGCCCTTGGACCCACCCAGATGATCCCGGATAATATTCCCATCTCTAGCCCCTTAATATAATCCCATCTGCAAAGTCCCGCTTGCCATATAAGGGAACACATACCATATGAAGGAATAGGTTCTGGAGATTAGTACATGCACATTTTTGGGGGGACTGTTCTGCCCACCACATTGTTTATCTGAATTTCAAATTTCACTGGTGTCCTGGGATTTTGTTTTCTAAGCCTGGTAACCCTAGCCCATGGTTTACATTTCACTCAGAGGAAAAGCCTTCTCTCCTCCACTGAGCTAGAGGGCCCCAACATGACCCCTTGCTCACTCCTTTCTAGCTACACTGGTCTTTCTGTTCCTTGAACCCTTTCAAGCACACTTCTATCTCAGGCTCCTGCTTGGCACTCTCTTCACACCTCTTGGACACTGCCTTCAACTAGGTCCTTGAGGAAATATCATCTTGCCCATGAAGTTTTCCTTGAGAACCCTCTCTTCACCAATCATATGCCTTGCTCATCTCCCTCATTTTATTTTTCTCTGCAGCACTGAACGCTACCTGAAGGGCTTATATTGCTTATATTAATATACCTTGTTGATGGTGTCTATTTCCATCTACTCTTTGGCCACCTCTAGGGGAGTTTATCCCCTAATATGTTTCCCACACCTAATAGGTCCGTAGCTCAGCAGACATGCTAAATACATATCTGTTGGCTGAAAGAATGAATGACTGAACCGACAGAGTGGAAAAAGTCATGGCAGATCTTTGTCTTGCCAGATATAAGAAGTATGTGGTTGCTTTTATTTTCTACATTGAAGTGAAACCTCAACAAACTCTATTTTAATAAGCTCATCTAAAAATAGGGGAGAGCTCTGCCTTGTGATGTATGGGAATCTATTAACTAGGGGACAAGCAGGTATAGCTTTAGCAACAACTGCCTCTCCTCTGCCCTTAAACCTCTGTGCAGTTCTGAGCTGTATATGTCTCATTGCTCATTGTAGTTGCCAGACTTAGTTCCAGAGAGTTAAAATTTTCCCATGATCTTTGTCATTAAACTAATAACAATAACAAACAGGCCTTAAAAAGTCACTTTCAAAACCTTTGAATTCCTTTATTCTTATGTGTGGAGTACTTCTTTATTAACTCTTTCAACTGTGAAATTTTTATAGATTTTAATGGTACCATTCTAGGGAATTTAAATGAAGCTTTTTTTTCTGAGGGTCACAGGGCCTGAAGAATTGACAGAGAAAAAGAAGAGAGAGGACTGAGGTTTCTCTGCAAAATAAACCTTACTAAGAAAATACCTCTGTGAGCCTCGGTTCCGTATCTGGCAGAGCAGATCAGAGTCATGTAGACATCTTGCTGATGGCTTATGTCAAACTAACATTTTAAACGATATGACAAAAAACAAAAATAAACAACATGAAATAGAAATTACAATTTCAAAATACTCTGAATCTGAAATATAGATTTAAAAATACTCCCTAATGAAGGAAACAATGACAAAAAATTATAATAGAGGTTTCTGAAGTATATTTCTCAATACATGAATGAATGAGTGATTGATTAAACACATATATCCATGAATTCATCTGTGATTCTCATGTGTCTTGTGTTCTTACCTCTGTTGTAACTTTTAGCATAGAGATTGTTCTTTATCTCTCAATATAACCAGATCAAAGCCCTTTGGCCTAGACACTTTAAAAAATACAGATGATAAACATTTATGTAAACGAGGATGCCCTGATCTCCAAATTATTCCATGATTTATCTTAAAATCCCAAGCATTTCAAAAGAATGCTTTATTTTTCCTCCTGCTGACTTGGGAAGCAAGTGACTGATCCTGATACTAGATAGAAAAACACAATTCTGTCGACATTATGCACCTTTCTGCCTCCTCTACTCAACCTAGCTCTCTCCTTTCTCCAAACCTGTTGCATTTAATACATGGAATTTCACAGCTTGATCCTTCATTGCATTTATTTTATATTTTCTCTCTTAAAGTGTAAGCCTTGGGTACCTTACAAGATTGGTCAGTATAAGGTCATGGAAAGATCTAGGGCTTAGAACAGTGGAGACTTGTAGACAAATCCTGAATCTGCTACTCAATATTCCTTAGGCAAGTTAACAATTACACATTCTATTGCATTCTATTTGTACCTATAAAATGGGAATTAATATGTACTTTATGTCTTGTTGAGAGAATTACACACGACAATGTATGTGGATTGACATTAAACCACAACACAGCATGTGCTCAATACTTATTTATTTTTCTCTTCAAAGCACAGAAGACCTAAATCATATTGCCCATAGATTAGGGCTAAGCATGGAGTAAGTGCTCAATAAATAGTGATTGTTTGGTCATAGTTCAATTGTTGAGCTTGGGAAGCACTTCAAATTTCTCACTTTGTGTCCTTAGCCAAAATTTGATTAGGGTTTTGCCTTCTGTCCAGTGTCAGCCCGGGAACTGTAAATAGGGTGGCACTCTTCTCATTCCATTGAGTCCCTCTCATACTCAACAGAGGAGTTTAGAAAAGGTGGTTTTCTAGAGGCAACTTACTGAAGATAATTTTCCCTGCTGAGCTGCCTAAGGAGTGATTTCTTCTTAAGGAAGATAAAACTTTTTCCCCTTTCAAAGCATCTGGAGAAACCAGGTAAAAAATATACACATAATCAGGTTTTTCAGTTACTGAAACAATCAGAAAGGAACTTGCCGAAAATTAAAATAATACTGTTTCACCAGAAAGGAACATTGGCACTTAAAGTAAAACAGTTTCTACTCTTGCTAACACCCATAGCTAAACATGCAGGACTTCTGTGTTTCTCTAAGTACTTTAGGGACACCAGGTATAGAGGGTGAGCAGCATCCATATGGAAGGTGGGGGCATGGACAGTGGGCAAAACTCCTGAGGTTAGGTTTTGCTGTCTTTAACTGTCGGCCTAGAAGATGCAGTTCTGCCTTTTTGTAAATTCAGAAACAGGCGTATCACATGGGAAAACCACTCATGAGAACAAATTTCCCCAGTATAACTACCTCTTTTAAAAATTATATATTTGGTTATAGGCCATTTTGATCTGTATTTATCGGCACTGTGGGCTTTTCAAATGCCTTCACACTTACACACCCACTCTTACTATATAAAAGTCAGATCATGGTTTTGTTTTAAAACAATGTAATTCAGCCTGAATTCAATACACTTCAAATGCCTTCTTGGTTTAAAAAGTGAAGATTTAGCATTATTGATGATTTTTGAAAGGAAACAATGTAAACTCATCATTACCACTGTCACCATTACACACATTTATGTAAGCTGTTACGATGTGACAATACCATGTTTATTGGACTTAATTATTAAATCAGTTAACTAAATTTATTATTTCATTTCCATGACATATTTATAAGGCAGGTACTATCATTATTTCCATTTTACAGATGGGACTCTGACCCCTTAGAAAGGTAAGGGAACTTGTCCTGAGATCACACAGCTAGAATTTAGTAAACTGAAAAATAAATTGTGTTAATTTTCTGCGGCTGCCATAAAAACTGGGTGGCTTAAAACCACACTTCGTCATCACTCTGGAGGCTAGAAGTCTGAAACCGAGGTGCTACAGGGCCACACTCCTTCTGAAATCTCTAGGGAAGGTGGCTTCCTTGTCTCTTCCAGTTTTTGGCAGCTCCAGGCATTCCTTGGCTTGTGGCCACATCCCTCTGATCTCCACCTTCACAGGGCTGCCTTCCCTCTGTGTTTATGTGTCTGTGTCCTCACATAGTGTTTTCCCCGTGTCTGTATCCAAACTTCCTTCTTCTTATAAGGCTGCCAGTCATCTCAGTCATAATAACCTCATTTTCTTTATTGTTTTGGGATGGAGTTTTGCTCTTGTCTTCTAGGCTGGAGTGCAATGGCACCATCTTGGCTCACTGCAACCTCTGCCTCCCAGACTCAAGGGATTCTCCTGCCTCAGCCTCCCAAGTAGCTGGGATTACAGGTGCCTGCCACCACGCCTGGCTAATTTTTGTATTTTTAGTAGAGATGGGGGTTCATCATGTTGGCCAAGCTGGTCTTGAACTCTTGACCTCAGGTGATCTACCTGCCTCGGCCTCCAAAAGTGCTAGGATTACAGGTATGAGCCACCGAACCCAGTCATAACCTTATCTTAACTTGATTAAATCTGCAACAACTCTTTTTTTCAAATAAGACAACATCACATTCACAGGTGCTAGGGTGTAGGACAGCAACATTTTCTTTTTCTAGGGGACATAATTCAACCCATAATGCATACCCAGTCCGTCTTGTTGTAGAAATCTTTTTTTTTTGTTTTAGAGACAGGGTCTCACTTTGTCACGCAGGCTGGAGTGCAGTGACATAATCATAGCTCACTGCAGCCTCAAACTCCTGGATTCAAAGAGTCCTCCCACCTCAGCCAGCCGAGCAGCTGGGACTACCAGTGTGAACCACTGCACTCAGCTAATTTTTACTTTTTGCTGCAACAGGGCCTCACTATGTTGCCTAAACTGGTCTCGAACTCCTGGGCTCCAGTGATCCTCCTGCCTTGGCCACCCAAAACACTGGGATTATAGGCATGAGCCACAGTACCAGCCAGAATCCAATTTTTAATGAATTCTTTCCTTGAGGTAAATTCCTAGAAGATTTTGCTCAACGGAAATGATCAGATCCTCAGGTAATCCACTCTGCAGAGGATGATGCTTTATTTAGGGACATGATTTCTGACTTCTTTACTTAACAATCACCTGACTTTATAGACACCACGAAAGCCCATCAACAGACTGGGACTCCACAAATAAAGAAAATAAGTCTGCTTTGAATTATTATTTTGGATTCCTTTCTCTTCCAAATTTTCACAGAAGTCCTTTTGCCCCTAATAATCCTGGAACAGGAGAAAATGAGGTCTTCCTTCAGGCTCTTGTTGATCACAGACTCCAGTGAGCTGGGGCAGTTGCTACGGAGGAACGAGACTGCTCTTTTCCAGGCAGGGGGCAAAGCTTGCTGAGTCTTCAGTGCCTGAGCCCTGTAGCCTGGGAGTTCTTCACCTGTCTCTGCTCCTCTGGGCACAGATCCCTGCCACTAGACTGCTAGGGTAACCAGACTGGAGTCTTTTTAAAGGTTAGCAAGTTTGTCTGTTGCCATCTGTCTTTCTCTGTGTGTGTGTGCGCTCGCTCATGATTCTGTGCAATGTGCAAATTTAGAACCTGCTTGGAACAACGCTGGGGGAACAAACCTCGTCACTGGCTCTCAATCACCCTGTAATCCAGGGGCACACGGATTCCTTAGATGCATGTGTCCTTCAGCCAGCAATAACTGGGACAATAATATAAGTAACTAGGATAAGATTTTATAGCTGTATGGGACCACTTTGCTCAAACTCTGAATTTTGCTATTGATGAAACTGAGGACTACAAAATTTAAGTGTGTGACCTAAGGTCACACATCTAGTTTGAGGCCAAGCTGACCAGAGGACTTAGGTCTCCATCTCCCCAATTCTCAATCCAGAGCTCTCTTCAATAAACTAATGAATCAGTACATTTTAGAGAGCTTTTCTCCTTTCAAAGGGCTCTCAGAGAGCATTTCATCTTTTGCTCCCAACAATGTTATAATAAGAGAATTGATTTGCCTCCATTAAGAGTAGCTCAGCATACAGCATAGATCCTTGCAAACCAATCTAGTTTTAATTCTGCAAATGCTCTCTCTCCTTTCTTAAGTGTTTATGTTTATTCCTCTGTACCTTTGTATTCTGTTCAGAGTTAGCAAAGTTCAGGATTTGTTTTCCACTCATAGATGGTTTGGTTTTCGATAAGAACTCTATCTTCTCCAAATTATCCTCATAGTTCCTGAAACAACATACCCCAAAGCTATTACCCACATGCCTATCATTGGTATTCGTTGCCTTTACTACTTTAGAATCTTCTACTTCCATTTTGGTTTCTATGCTCATGTATCTATCCCTGGGAGTTATTGCTCTGCCACAAAGGGTATGAAAAGAATACAGGCTTTGGGTCATACATATATGGGTGTGAACCTGGCTCTATCACTTACTGACCACACGATCACTGTGTTCCCAGAGGCACAAAATAAAACAACAGAAGATATGTAGCATTTGTAAAAAGATGTCCTGATGCTTACACAGAAGGACAAAGATTTAGCACTTGATGCATAGTGGGTGTATTAGTTCATTTGCCTACTGCTGTGAAGAAATACTCAAGACTGGATAATTTGTAGAGAAAAAGAAGTTTAATGGACTCACAATTCCACATGGCTGGGGAGGCCTCACAATCATGGCAGAAGGCAAAGGAGGAGCAAAAGCATGTCTTACATGGTGGCAGACAAGAGAGTGAGCATGGCAACTGCCCTTTATAAAACCAAATACCTTGTGAGACTTATTCACTATCATAAGAAGAGCATGGGAAAAACTTGCCCCCATGATTTGGTTACCTCCCACAGGGTCCCTCCCATGACACCTGGGGTTATGGGAGCTATTATACAATTTAAGATGAGATTTGGATGGGTGAACAGCCAAACCATGTCAGTAGATATTCAAGAAATACTAGTTCCCCTATAAGAAATCATACATCAAGCTTATACTGATGATCTATGCTCCTCTACCTTGATTAATGCTTGAGTTTATTCAAATAGTTAAACAAATCGTAAAGAGGGGCAAATGCTGTATCAGCATTCAGATTAGTAGGCTCCACACTCCCTGAGCAAGATGTGTGGATAGGAGCAAATGCATAGGGTGGGGCAAGATTACGCTGTGTCTGATGGCTCTTCAGCTCCAATACTGTATGATTTTAGTAGCATTGATTGTGAGCACTTTTTAGAGGAGCCTGAAAAAAATGGAGGCACTGCAAGAAAGTTGGGGATTGTTGGAAGACTGTGTATCCTTGGGTAAAAGAAAGAATGTTGTGTTTCTTACACATTTATCATATGCCAGATACTTCCTATTTTTTGCTTTCATAAACATTATTCCACTTAGTCGTCAGAAGAACTCTATAATGTAGGAGTTATTATCCCATTTTTCAGATGATAAAATGAAGCTCAACTTGTTATAGTAGCTTCTAACAAGCTATGATAACAGCTTGTGATGGAGAGAAATGTGAATCTAAGTTTCACTTTCCATGATGTCTGTCTGTGAAAGCTGGGCCTTGCAATGGGTGGACCAAGCAACTTGCAGGTGGGGCTCACACTGGAGGTTTTTATAAATGGACTCAGGGAAGCCTTGAGAGTCCCAATCATTCCTTTCTTCACCTGAGTGCATTAGCAGATGGCTTCAGAGAGCCTTCAGAAAAGGATCACATGTACCCCACTTTTGGGCATTTGTTTGAGATGATGTTATAGAATAAGTGCTTGTGTTCAATATTAATATATTGAAATTCTCATCTCATATGTGACAATAGTTGGAAGTGGGGCTTTTGGGAAGTGATAAGGTCATGAGGGTGGTGCCCTCATGAATGGGATTAGTGCCCTTATAAAAGAGACCCTAGAAAACACTATTGCCTTCTTTTTACCATGTGAGGACACAGTGAGTAGACAGCAATCTGCAACCTGGACGAGTACCCCCATGCTGGCACCCTGATCTTGAACTTTCAGACTCCAGGACTCTGAGAAATAAATTTCCACTGTTTATAAGCTAACCAGTCTATGGTACTTAGTTATAGCAGCAAGAACTGACCAAGACAGATTATAAGTGACATGGGGAGACACTGGCCAAAAGGTTCGAAATCAATAAGGCCAGGTTGCCTTGTTGGAGGGCATGGCCAGATGGCTCTGAGTGAGTGCTGCTGACAGATCATGAGAGTCACCATCCTGACCATCAATACAAGCCCTAATAGGAAATGCAGAGTGGGTGTGTGCACATATTTGTAATGCATCATGGCTGATAAACAGTCCCAACTTATTTCCAGGGATATGAGTTAAACAAAATGGCAAACACTAGTTGGAAATGAGAAGGTCTGACTGTACATAATATTTATCACCTCTTTAAATAATTTAATGTTCCTTACCATCCTTGCAATTTATTTCATTCAAAGACTGTCATATTTTGTGTGTTTGCCCCAAAAATGACCTATAAGTCATAAGTGTTTATATCCAAATTTTTAGAAAAAAATATATCATCTCAAGGTCACCTGTTTGGAGAAAAGTCAAATCTCTAGGTAATTCTTAAGAAGTTGTATTCTAACTCAGTATTTTTATTTCTCAAATAACCTATTCAAATGTTTTTCTGATTTGTTCAAAATTGATAATTTTATGTCTTAAATGTCTTTGGGTCTATAAATGTTAACCTAAAAAAACCTAAAAAAAAAACTGACATGCTGTAACTGTGAATATTTTTCCCCTTGAGCATGGGGATCATTGTAAGGACAAATACTGGAATGAGTCTAATTATATCCAAACCACTCCACTAAATCACTGCTGAAAGCAGAAGCCAATGATATCTTACATCTATCTGAGTTAAGAAAATCCATATCCTTGGTTTGCTGAGATTGGCTAAGGATAAAAAAAAAAAGCCTGAACCTATAGGTCCCATGTGTATTTCCTCAAAATGAACTATATCTCTTGAGGTTCTCCATCACTTCTGTATGGGTTTATATTTTTCTCTGCCAGATGAGAAGCTGTGTTAAGAATGAAAGTAGAAAAACATCTATTTTTCTTTGTGACATCTTTCTTTTGTTTCCGTTTTATCCAATACCATCTGGAAAACATGAAGGGATATACTGTACGTGATATATGAATGTGTTCAGCATCATTGTTGAGATGGAGAGGGAGTTTAAAATGCAGTAAAGGAAAAATTATCGGCTGAGTTTGTAGATTTTAAGAAGCTAATGATATGACCACCAGGCAGTTCAGAGTATTCCCTAAAATTGTATGTGCATCCAATGATTTTTGTTTTATTATTTGTTGGATTTTAGGGTTTATATATGTATGTTATTGAAAATATAGAAAGATACCATAGTAATTAAAGTCAGGCTGGATTTATCATTCTTATAGAATTTGTGAAGAAGTGAATATGTTACAGACAGCTGACTTGGAGATTATGCTAGTTCTATAACTTATATATAAGATCCTCCAAGCTCATATTATTTTAACACAAGTCACTCCTAGGGCTTGAATGAAAAATGTATGATTATACTACAATGTTGTATTATTGTGGCATTTCTCCTCAGTTAGTAAGACCTTTTCTCTTCCAAGTATACTTCTAATGTGCTTGGTAATAAAAGCCAACAAATGTCTTCGAAATTGTTTTCTAATGGTGACAGTTTAGGTATGACAGAACAATCAATATTTAGTTGTCTCTATGCCATACAGCCACTTTAGTGAGTGTGACTCACTCTTTGAAAGATCACATCCTCTTTGGGCTTTTGGTGTTTGTGTCCTGGGATGCTTTGGGGTTGACCCTGGATAGCACTCACGGTGATTAGCTCGTGGTGTTCTTGGGAGACATTTGAAGTCAGCTGGTGTCCTGCTGATGGAGCTGCTGAGTTCAGCATCACATCGACATAATTTCATGATGCGTTTGCACGAAGGGCTTTGATGCTGTTTCTGAGTGAGGTAAGCACTTTTGGATTGAGTGTTGACAAAGTTAGCTGCTTGTTACCTGATTTGCAGGGTTCTGTTTCCTGGACAATCTTGCCTCTTAGTTTCTCCACCAGTGACACACTCTAATGTGCATTATTGCTGCTTGTTGTGCAATGCTTTTGAAAATGAAATATAGCCAAAGAAGTTTTCTTTTGATGTACCACTAATAATATATATCAAAGGGCTTCCCTCAAATAAAGCTATGAAATGTTTGGGTTTTTTCTTTTTTTACTAAAATGGCAGAGTTTATGGTTTCATTAAACTAGTTTGTTGATTTCATTCATCCAGGGACACTCTAGATTTGAGTAGACTTCTTGATATTCATTAATAAGAATAACATTGTTTTCTCTACTTTTATTTGAAGAACTGTATTCTCAATTAAAATCCTGAAAATTTGTATTCATAGGGGAGAAACAGCTTCACTTTGATAGTTCAGGTTAAGCATCTTTTATCTGAAATGCTCAGGACAGGAAATATTTTGAATTTTGAATTTTTTCAAACTTTGCAATATTTGCATTATACTGGTTGAGCATCCCAAATCTGAAAATCTGAAATCTGAAATGCTCCAGTCACTATTTCATTTGTGCATCATATTGATGCTCAAATTTGAATATTATCCAGGTGCTGCAGCTCACACCTGTAATCCCAGCACTTTGAGAGGCCAAGGCAGAAGGATTGCTTGAGGTCAGGGTTCAAGATCAGCCTGGGTAACACAGCAGACTTCAAGTTGGATGTGGTGACATGCACGTGTAATCCCAGCTACTTGGGAGGCTGAGGCAGGAGGATTACTTGGGCCAAGGAGTATAAGGCTGCAATGAGCTTTGATCACACCATACTCTTCTCCAGCCTGGGCAACAGAGTGAGAACTTGTCTCTAAAGAAAAAAAAGTTTCAAATTTTGGATAACTTCAGATTTTGGATTTGAATTTGGGATGATAACCTGTAATAATCACACTGGGCTAAGACTGATCTGTACACCATGACTAGAGGCCAATTCTGCACCAGTAGGGATCACCAGAAACATGGAGGTCAGCAGAAGAATCAATGATTCTCTTTGTTACCTGGGAGAGAGATGTCTCCTCTTCAGCCCTGTATTATCTTGGGAACAGATCCAGCTTTGGGGGTTCCCATGAACTTAGTATCCTAATACTACCCCATTCTCTGTCACTGCAGAAAAGTTACTGAATTGCTTGGGGCCTTGGCTTCTTTGAACAAGGTTAGTTCCTTTCTCTCCTACATAAGGTTCTCGTGAAGCTTGAGAGGGAATATGAATGGAAAAGGCCCCACTTAGTTGTCATTCCATCAGTGTGACTGTTTTTTGTCCTTTATGAAATCGGCCCAATAACTATGCTTGAAAGCCAACAGGAACTAGGTTTCCCAGAGACTCCCTCTTCATCCTGGATCCATTCAACAGCACACACATGTACGTACATGTGCGCGCGCGCACACACACACACACACACACACACACGCACACACGCACACACACACACACACACGATTTTCCATCATCCAGCATGGAGTCTGAAATTCTACATTGGTGCTATAGCCCTTTGGAGGATAGAGTAAGATTGCAGTATTGTTTGGCAATAGCCACTTCTCCTTGGAGGAGGATTCAACTTCAGTGCCCCGTTGAGACCAGACATAGTTTATGTTATCTGCTTTGGCCAATGGCATGGGAGGGAAAGTGTTGTGTGTCACTTCTGAACAGAAGCTTGATGAGCCAGTCTGTACCTTGCCACACTGTTTTCCTTTGCCACATTCACAGGCAAGAGTTGGTACCAGCTTGGATCCCACAGTGGGGATCACCATGATGGACAGAGCTTTCCTTGTCCTACTGATTCACACTGGACATGTGGTATGACTGATAATAATCCCTGTATTTTTAAACCACTGAGATTTGGGGGTTGTTTGTGAGCACAGCATAAACACATAAAGGGGATTTAAAGGATAAAAGTGCTGAGTGGAAACACAGAAGGCTACTGAAGCCGACTTTGGATGCTTCTTAGAAGGATTGTTTTTTGACACTATCTGTGCCCCAGGGAGGCAGAGGTAGCAGTGAGCACCTGCAACAGAGCTATCTAATAGGGACCAGGAAGCATAGATTTGAATATGGCCTTGGCGGGGCCAAATGAAAAATTTTGGGTTCAACTTTCAGTTTTAATAAAAAATATCTTAGTGAAGTGATTCTCAAACTTGAATCACTTGAAAGGGTTGTTAAAACACAGTTCGGTGGGCGCCATCTCAGAGTTTCCAGTTTGGGGAGTCTGGAGTGAAGCCCAGTAATTTGCATTTCTAATGAGTTTCTGGGTGATGCTACTGCTGTTGGCTCAGGGCCTGTCCTTTGACAACCACTATCTTAGTTCCACCAGGTAAATCAGAGACCCCTTCCTCAGAGTGAAGGAGACAGCTAGGAGGAAGAGGCTGCCTTGCTGAGAGTCAAGCCTGTTCTTCCTTTTTTCTTTTAGACCAGACGCCCTGACAGGTGACCCTAAGTGGGCCACCCATGCTTCCTTCCAGGACTCGATGCCACAGAGGACATGCTTGAGCATTCCAAAATCTCCCTGTATATTATTTGAAGATGTGTCTCAGTGTCATGCTCAGAAGTATGATGAAGGGATGAATAGATGACTGGCTCAAGCTTAAGAAATTTTGGGCATGAGATTCAGAGTTGGGGAAGAAGAAATGTTTTCTCCAATTCATGGGGCATAAGACATATGGATCCCCCAAAAGTGGAGCGCATGAAGAGTCATATTGTTATGGAGTCCTTGGAGGTATATTAGGACTGTTGGGTACCAAGAAGTATATGTAAACAAAGATAAGATTAAATTAATTTTACATTCCAGAGGGTAAAATGCCATGAAAGTTTCTCTCCTACCTCAGCAAGGAAACAAATCTCAGAATCTGTGAAAATATTTAGGTAGCTGATGTGGCCACTAAAGGATTGCAGTTTTTCCCATTTGTGGTTTGAGAACCAGAGAGGAAAAGTAATCCAAGCTTTCAGAGTCATCAAGGGTTACATGGAAACAGGAAATTAACTACCTATTAAAAAAGCAAAGAATTATATCAAAATACTTTAAAGATTATAAAGTTAATTTAGAGTTTCACGAGGACACAGTTAACATTAGAATATATTATGTACCGTGATCTAAAAAAATTGCACGGCTTCTTTTAAAATGGATGAAATAACTATATATATATAGATGGTCACTAAGCACATTTATTCTTGTGGGAATGACAAGGCTATGCATGATAAAGAAAGTTCTTACTTTTGGCCTGAAACGAATTATCTTTACAGGGGAAGAATGATTTTTGCTTCTCTTCTTCAAACAGTAACTTCCATTTTTTGTGTCCCCTCTGAGTTTCATAATATTTGGCCAGCATTAGATTTCTATAAACTTAATAGAATTGATAATATGAATGGGACTTCTGTATAATTAAAATGCAAAAGGACTCCTGGAAAATGGTATAAACCTTTGAAGAACAGAGTCTTCATCTGTTCTCTGCAAAGGACTAAAGCAACTCTTTGTATTGTTCCTTTATATTATGACCCATGTTGGCAATGACAGACCTAGAACAATACTGTTTCAAAATTTTGTGTCTCATAAAAAGCAAAATAAGACAAGAGTTCTAGGGTAGAGCAAATTAATGACTATAAGGAGGAATCACCCAGTGTTTGGGGTACCCTATTTTTATAGAGGATAGGCGAATCTCTTGCCAGTTAGCTCCCCGTTATTTTAGGGAGGAAACTGACATTTTATGTTCCATGGCTTACTTAAGTAAGAGAACAGAGAACCAACAATCAGTTTTCTAGGCATCAAGTTTGATTAACTATGATTGTACAAGGCTACATGATGAGCTTTGTGGTCCTTAGCATTTTTACCTTCCAGGCTACTTCCTACATAAAAAAATTCAAAAATATATTTTATAACTGCATTGGTATAAAGTCAAATATATCAGTGAATTTATTTGTAGATATTCATTATTATTGTATTCAAGTTTCCTCCTGGTTTTAAAATAAATTAAAGCAATTATCTGGACTCCCAGGACCTAGTCACTGGGCTTGCTATGTCTAGTGGGTAAATCCACTCCAAGATCATGCTTGCCTGTCAATATGGTTAAAAAAAAAAGATCCTCATTAACAGACTGGCTTCTTATTATCATATGGTCTGCAGGTAGGAGAAGGAGAAATATGTGAAACAGAACCCCAGCCAACCCACAGATACGTGCATAAGGCCACATCCAGCCTATACCAGGTAAACAGATACATGAGAAATAAATGATTGTTGTGATTTTATGCCATGGAGTTTTGGGGTGGTTTGTTATGCAGCAATGACTAACTGACATATAGAGTATTGGCAGCTATTATGTGGAGTTAGATTTTTTTTTTTCAGATTGTAATGTAAAACCATTGGAAAGTTTTAAGCATGGGAGTATGCAATCTGATTTCCTTTGGACAAAGTTCACTGTGGCTGTGGGAAAGAGATTAGAGTGGAGGACAGGAAACCAGTCGGAGGCTTTTGCAGTCATTCAGCTGAGGAAAGATGACTTGATGCTAGGCCTGGGGGCAGGGGTGGAAGTGGAGATGGAGAGAAAAGGATGGGAGTGCAAACTATATTTAAATATTCTGCTAGGCCCTGTGAAGGATGTGAAAAGATATGAGGAATTACAAGACCGTGTTATGCCTTAATTGGAAAGGATGAGAGATAGATTGTTTCTGGAGACAGGAATAGAGAGTTGGTGAATTTTCTGATCACATACAGATAGTCCTGCTGAATGTTCCTAAACTCACTGAGGGCCAGATTCAACTTTTGAAATCTGTTTGTGGGAATCAAAGTTGATGGCAGAAGCAGATGGCTGTGAAGAATGCTATGGTGTAACATTTTGTGGGTTATATTTTAACAGGATGGTAACTGAGCTTTTTGAGCCTGTCTGGTCTATGCCCTCCTCAAAATTCTCCATCCATCTCTCTGTCTTCTCTCCCTTTCTATAATTTGCAACAATTTGATTTTCCCCCAAGGAAGTCTGCTTTCGGAAAAAGTTGCTTGTTTATCTCTCATTTAGCCAAAGAAACAGAAATGTTTCAACACAACCACACCCTGATTTCACTTTGCCATATCATACAATTATAAGATGCCATTACATTATAAAATTCAAAGAAACATTTCACACATGGATTGTTAATTCATTTCCTAGAGGCATGCAGGATTTGCTGTGGCTATCAACAGCTTTCTTGTTCTGAGGAGTGAACTGAGGTACTACCATGTGCTAAAGCATCTCCCTGAAAACATCTGAGGCAGGATTGAAATGAGCTTTCAGATCCCTTAAGTCTTGGTTTAGTAGGGCCTCTCCCTAGATCATGCCAGTATAGCAGGAATATATTAGGCACATTTTAAATATAAAAACTTTCTAATAACTTAGAAATATATTGATCTTTCCTAAGAGCTTTCCCCCATTTTTCTTGCCCAGTAACATTGATATAAAATATTAAAAATAAAGCCTAATAACAATGCATTTCATGAGCACTAGGATCACTTGAACAAAATGATTTTTTTTTTTTTTTTGCAGAAAGCTTTCACTTTATTGGACATTGTTCATCCATTGGCTAAAAGAAAATTAAACTTTGTCAAGAATAGTATAGAAGAGGAAAATCTGCCTGAAGTTTCTGAAGAAAACCAGTGACAATTTCTTAACAATCAATGTAATGTAATGTTGTTATTCCTAGTTTTATTATATTTACATTTTGGTATGTTTTATACTTGGGATTTATGTTCAGAATTATTTATATTTCATTCTCATGTTAATGTTAGTTTGAGATTCTTTGAGTGATATTTACATTTGTCTGTTGATACAAATGGGAATAGATGTATTTATTTTGGGGGTAGGACCTAAAACATTGGCCAAGTCACTTCTTTTTTTTCTTCCTCACAAACTGTTTTAGTCTTTGAAACTTTTATGTGTTTTGGCATCACTCAAGTCTCTACTGTGCTTCATTCCTTATTAAGAAACTCAGGCCTTAATTAACTTGGTGTCCCTTCATTTGAAACTCACTCCGTTTGATAACTCTTTGTTGCTTCTAGAACGGTTGGTGCAGGCTTGTGTGGGCTTCCATAACACAAAAGCCAGATGGATTTTTTAAAGCAGATAAATTTAGTCTTTAGAGAACTGTGAAAAAAAAAAAAGAAAAAGAACCATTAAAAAAAAAACTCACAAAACAAAACAAAACAAAATCTTGGTGCTGATAAAACCAGTGAAAAATCACAGATTCTCAAATTAGGGGAAAAGGAAACCTTTTTCTTTCCCTTCCCCTCCTCCTTCTTCTACTTTTTAATTTGTTTTGGGCTCAAGAATTGAAAAGTTCTGTTCCCAATTAAAAACGGATCACATTTGGGTCTGAGGGGGAGTGAGCCGCCTCATGATGTGAATATGAGACAGAAGGCTGTAGATAGATTGAGTCCCTTTGATAACCAACACCACTCTCTCTGTGTGCTAATTTGCAGAATGGGGAAAATATTGGCATGTTGCCTTCAGAATCCCTTGGAAGAAAAGCATTAGAAATATGAAAGCATTAAAGTTCTGTCCAAAGTGTTTACCTTATGTAACAAATTTATTAGGGAGTCTCAACATGTTATGGGTATAAAAATGAAACAGTTTTATACTTATCCAATGACAGCCCCTTTAACGAGGAAATGTTGACCCACCTTTCCTGCTGGGAAGTAACTCCCTTAAAGGCAATTTCGCTTGCTCCTCTAATGTTCCTGTCACTTTTGGTTATTAGGACAGTTCACTTTCTTATTTGAGACTCAATCCTGTGTATTTTGCTACTTCAGTCTCAAATCAGATTCAGAGCTTGGGTCCTCTCCCCCAAGTATTGACTCCCCCTGTCTATGACTACGGTGGCTTGAAGGCTCATGGTTTGTTCTTCATGTACTTACATCTTTCCTTCTCTCTTTGTACTCCTCTCTTTAGACTTCAGAAGCCTTCTGGATCCTATTCTGGCCCATCATGGCATGGTCAGCAGATGAGAAACAGATGGACTTGTGTGTGGTGGGAAGAAGTTGTCCTGTTCGAGCTTTCCTCCAGGCCAGTCCTTTCTGAGGTTGGTGTTCTCAGTTCATTGGCAATTTCCATACAAGTGGTCTGTTCAAGGGACAGCATTTACTTCATCGTGGCCCCCTCTATCACTGGGAACTCCCACCTTCACTGGAGAGGGCAGTTGTATCATGGCCTTGAGCAGTGAGAAACATCTCTAACTCCTTGTCTGTGTTGGGTTTCCCATTGCTTGGTCCAGTGGCTATCCTGAGTGGTTCTATGGCTCTTATTATCCTATCAGTTTCCATGTTGCTTCCCATGGAACTATGGGAACCACTGGAATCCTCTTTTTTATTTTCCAGGTCCACAGAACATGAGATGGGATGGGGTTGCCCAAATCCCATTTCCAAGTATATTGCGTGTTGAGCCATGCTGACTTGGGCTACTGACTTAGAGCAACTACCTTCAGGAATCTCTGGTCTCTAAGTGAACACTATACTCAAACATGCACCTTCCCAAAACTGCAGGTGACATATATCAAATACATACCCTTCTCTCCTCTCACCTTAGCAGGCATCAGGAAATAAAAAGGATAGTGTGCCATACCCCTCATTTCCGAGTATGCTCTCTCAATGCCCCATTCCTGTGCATCAGAGAAGACTTCAAAATCTGCAGTTTAGCATGTAACCAGCCAGTCTACCTCTCTTAGAGTCACCTTCAGCACGATTGCCTTGGAGACTGACTTCCTTGGTCTGGAGGAGAGAGAGGCGCCACCACCTCCCACAACTACAAACACATGAAAGAAGAGACTTTCTTCACTAGCATGCACTTCACCAAAGACCTAATGAAGTAAAATATCAGCTTGTTTTCCTTTCAACTTTAAGGTTTTTTTTTAATGTGGCTGCTTGTGCAAAAATGGAGCCTGCTATTAGCAAGCACTCTCCCATCTTCAACTCTTTTCCTGATTTCACCAGAGACAGTTCAGAGATGGAGCCTCTAGTATACCTTATGGAGACATGCTTATCACCAACAACTTGAGTTCACCTTTGGACTTTGACCACGGTTCTGGGACAATAGGAAGCACCTCATTCCCCATCCTATTATATTAGTGTCCTGGTTTGTAATTTATTATCTTCATTTGAACTCACCAAACACTTTCTGGTGTTGTTTCCCCTACCCTGTGTTGATTCAGACTAAGGTTGTGAGAAAGCTAGCAGTTTCCCAGGCTTATGGGCTAAACCCCTAGCCTGGAAAGTCTTCCAGAAAATGTGTCCCATAGGCCAGAAGAAGCAAGAGAGTACGGTGTGAGGAAAAAGTCACAACACATGTCTGAACCTTGACCGTGGGTCCATGGCTGACTACCTGTGACCATGATCTTTTTGGCCTTCTAGAAATTTGTTCCTGATTTCTAGAACAAAGACTGGACTAGTAAATTTTAGTAGCAAAACCTATATGTGTTTCCAAATTGGCTGTTAAAATATAGATCCTCGTTCTTCCCAGGTAGAGACCTCATGGCATGAAATATGGCGGCTCTGTGTTAGAAAATTTGAGATCTACTGAAGTAAAATATCAGGTTGTTCTCTTTCCAATTAAAGATTTTTTTCCTTCTTCTTTTTTTTTTTTTTTTTTTTTTTTTTTTTTTTTTTTTTTAGTGTGGCTGGCTCTCCAAAAACAGAGCTTGCTACTAGCAAGTAACTTTATATTTATCTGACTTTGCAAATGTCAGTTGTATATTGGGCTCATGGTCAGTAAGGCCATTTCCTTGTGTATTTTCAAATTGTTGTGGATGTTTTTAAAAGTCAAAAATTGGTGATACTCCATATTTTGCAAAGTTAATGCTTTGGAAACTGCTGCTTTCATAGCACTAGAATAGCATTTCCCAGGGAACTGGACACTAGTCTCTTGGGATGCTCTCTGAAATGAAGAGTTTCGTGGTCAAAAAAATTATAAAATCTGCAGCATTCACGTCCTCCTCTTGGAGATTTAGTAAGATCTCAGAGAAGTTCTTCAGCAAACAACTTGTTTAACTTTGCTTGACCTAGTATTTCCCAAACATTTGGTCACAGAAGCTATTGTTTTCCCGTGTAATATTTATTGACATTTGGTAGAAGCAGTGCTCCTTCAAATACAGTTTGCAATTCACTATCTTAGAGCAGGTGATAACACATTTTTTTTTCTCTGCAAGGGTCAGATGATACAAAATTTGGGCTTTGTGGATTTCACTGACTCTGTTGCAGCGCCTCAATTTTGTCCTTGCTGTACAAAGGCAGCCACAGATATATCTAAAAATGGGTGTGGTCATGTCCCAATAAAACCTTATTTACAAAAACAAGCAGTGGTATAGATTTGGCCTATGAGCTATGGTTTGCTGAGCCCAGTTTGCCCATTAAATAAGTGAGATTTATCCTGACTAGGGAAGGTACAATCTCAAATAGGGAAACAAAAGCTTAGTTCTTTCCTGGGTAATTACTAGCATTTTGCTGAAATTTGGAGACTAAGCCACTGCGGATACCAGTTTTCCCCTGATCATCTTGAGAACTGGAACAGGCTAAGTGACTTGTTCCACACTGCTTATTTTATCAGACATTTATCTAGCTGTTAAACCTTGGCCCAGCTCTGGATTTATTGCTGATCATCAGCCAGTCTCACGGTGAGCAAAGGTGGACAATAGGAGATGGAGCAACTGGAGCAACCCCGAGTATCAACTCAATTAACGTATCTGAAATGAACCATCTATGTTTTTCAGGCTTACAAAAGGAAAATGCAATAAACATCATTAGAGGCATTTGGTTGATCCTGGCTATTTTCTAATGGTTAGCCATAATTAGATACTGTATTAGTTATCTATTTCTGCATACCAAATTACCTGAAAACTTGGTTGCTTAAAACAGCAAATGTTTTCGATCTTACAGCTAGAGTGGGTCAGGAATCTCAGTAGCTTAATTCAGTTCTCTGGCTCAGGGTCGACCATGAAGTGTTGGCCAGGGCTGTGAGGACTCAGCTGGGGAGAATCTGCTTCCCAGCTTATTCCCACAGCTGACCTCAGGGTCCTTGGACTGGCAGTTCCTTGCCTCATGGGTCTCTCCCTGGGGCTGTTCACAACATATCAGTTGTTGTCCCTGAGAGGAACTTCCCCTAGAGGGAAGGCTCAGAGAAAAAGGGAGGAGAAGGCAAGAAAGACAGAAACCAAAGTTTCTTTGTAACCTTACCTGGAAAGTACCATACTATCACGTTTTCTATGTTCCACTTGTTAATTACATGTCACTGGTTCTAGCCCACACTCAAGGGAGGTGACTCTACAGGGGTGTGTATATTAGAAGTCTAGGGTTCTTAGTGGTCATCATAGAGGCTGCGTATCACATATACTAATTTCATTAAGGTCTTTTTAATTATTTCTCTGTGCAATGAGGGTTCAAAGTCCTTGGCCTTGAGTAGCAGAGGAAGATGTCACAGCCACAGTAAAAGCATTAGGACATGGCTTTATGAGGAGTCAAGATGAAAGGAAAAGAGAAGAAATAAAGTATGCATGTTGCAAGGTGAGATGGGAAAGAGAAAAAGAGAGATAAGCGAAGAATTATGGAGGCAGTTTTCTAGAATAATATGTCTTCATTTGGAAGAAAGGGAGCAGAATGAAAGCTCCCTGAAAGAGATCCAGCCAGTGGACTCCTAAAAGTCCTCTTGTCCCTGCTCATTCCTTAATTCTCTGGGTTAAAAAGTGTCTCACATTCTCCAATCACCCATACATGTTTAACTATTATTGATCTATAATTACCAAAGTCATTGGCTGAAATTTTATAATTTTGCCTGTCCAGTTGCCAAAGAAAAGGAAAAAGAAAAAAGAAAAATGAACAAATCAGCCCCATACCAGGTACTAAGGGGGATACAATTATATAATATATCTCCTGCCTTTGAAGATCTTATATTCCAATTAAGGAAACAAGACAAACATATGGAAACAGTTATGTTAAAATTAAAGATTTAAATAACAGTTTAAGGTAACAATAGAATCTTGTAAGGCAGCACATGATTAATTACCAGACAAATTATATAGAATTTGCTACTATTGGAATTCAAGGGAGAGACTGATCATTGTGAGCAGGGTGATTGGGAAACATATTGTGAAGCAAATGATAAGGATCTGGAGATGGAGAGTAAAGTAAGGGCATTCCAGGTGGACGGGATGGCATGAGTAAAAATAAGAAGGCAAGACAGGTGTTTTGGGGGAACAATGAGGTAACCAGTTTGGAGAGTGGGTTTTTGGAGGCGAGTAGTCTGAAATGAGGTAAATGGTAAGTCAGACAGCCATGCAAGAACAGGTTGAGTTTAATTATCTAACCTGTGCTCGGTCCCTGAGGCAGATGGCTCACCAGCAAACATGCATGAATTACCCTCTATTAGAATTTTCAAAAAGGTGTAAGTTCCAGGTTGATTCACTGAACATCTTGGGCTCCCATCCCATGCCTGTCTTTTAATAGCAATTGGTGGCAAATGGAAATGGTACCTGTGCTTTGTCTCCATAGCAGCGACTCAGAAAAGGCTTGATGGCACCCAACTGAAAGAGACTGAATTGTTGTCACCCCCCACCGAAAGATGAGAAGGTGATACAGGGAAGGAACATGGCTGTTTCAGGAGACTGTGAGATTAGGGAGACAGGCATCCTGGGCACCAGGAGATCCCAACAGAATTAGAGTTGCAAAGAGAATTTAAGGTATCAAATCATAAAGCATTCAAGTTAAGACAGCAGGAAAAGAGCACACTGAGCCTTCCTTCTTCACATTCTGAAAACCTGGAATCATGGAGAAGGGTCATAGAACCTTCAGAGAAGACCTAAAGAAATCCCTAAATAAATGTGACATCTGATTCAACACCATCCTTTCCAGCTTCCTACCTGTTATGTTACTCAGTCCCTAAATTCTGTCTGCTCATCTATCAAAAGGAATAATAGTATTATGCACTACATCCATGGCATTGTTTTGGAAATTCAATGAGTCCCTGAATGTCAAAGGTTTACAAAGTGACTTCAAAAAAGTTCTCATAGCTCTTAGGTGTTGCTGTTATTGTTGCTATTGTCAATCTGTTCTTCCTGGCGTCTCCATCTCTGATAGTCATAAAAGCACATAACAAGGTGGTAAAATTATAGTTTTCTCTTAGATTTAGGCCACTTTGAAAGGCTTGGAATGACCCAAGGAAGACTTAACATTAGAATGTCTCTGGTTTTTAGAATGTTTCTCGCCTCCTCTTTCCTGCTCACTCTCTTGTCTGTTTCTTCTTCCCTTCCTTCAGTCAATGCCTTCTCTGTGCCAGGCACTTTGCTAAACATTTCTAGTATTTCTAGGCTCTGGATATGCTTATTTGGGCAAGGCCAGTAATTAATTTTTGGCTTCTGAAAGGTAAGTGATCGTGTTCAGGTGTGGATTCAGATAAAGTAAGTTAGTAGGGTCTCTTAGTAGAGAGAAAAAAAAGGGGAGATTTCACCTTAAGAAGGAAGAGGATGAAAATGTGAACCCAACATGTACAATTTGGGAGTAAATTCCAGTTGTGTGTCTGGAGCATCAGGAGGGCATCTGTGGGTATCCACAGGCAGCTGGCCAGCAGGCAGACAGCACAGGGCTTGGAACCAGGAGGCACAGGGAAGGCATGCAGACAGCAACAGCACCTTGATGCCACAGTCTGGAGCCCCATTTCTGTACCTGGCCTGGATTCCCAAGCCCATCAGCTGCCAAATCATGAGGAAGAGAGTACCATGAAGGCAACAGGATGCATCTTCTTCTAATTATTATTCTATGGTCATGACTCCTATTTAATATCTTCTGACTTGCAACAACATACCGAATGCTCTGCAGACCACAGCATTAAGCATGGCTGTTGGCTGTTGTGTAATGGACTGAAATCTTAATTCTACAGACATGAGATGCTCGGGGAAGAAAAGGAAGGCCCTAATGGCACAGGGAAAAGAGCAAGATGGTAACTCCTTGGTCCCAGACTTGGAGTCCTTTGACCTCAGGCTTTGTCCAGAGAACCCTTCACACAGTTGCACAGAAGCACACTGATTTATGATACTCCAAGAAGGTGTTTTCAAAATGAGTGGGCATAGAGAAAGTATCTGAAAGAGTTTAAGATATTAATTTATTTTAGATATCCAGGATGCTCAGGAAGACTAAAGTGAGAAGAGATCCCACAACAAATTATGACCAAGAATAGCAGGAATATTGCATTTCCAAATTGCCAGTATGCTAGTGGCGTAGGAGGCTAAGGGCTGGTGTGAGCTCAGCCCGGGCTTTGGCCTGCATTGTTGGCATCCCAAATTAGCAACAAGTGTCATCAAATATATGAACTGGGAGGAATTCCACAGAACCAAATCATTGCTCTCCAAATAGATGGAGA
This sequence comes from Plecturocebus donacophilus, assembly GCA_004027715.1. Lineage (NCBI taxonomy): Eukaryota > Metazoa > Chordata > Mammalia > Primates > Pitheciidae > Plecturocebus > Plecturocebus donacophilus. Next base: position 57,866 of record PVKP010002014.1, read on the forward strand.
GAGGATGTAGTGAGGGGTCAGAAGTGGAGAGGACAGGCACAGGAAACCTTTGTGGTGTCATTTCTGTCCCCGGACAGGATGCCGGAAGGAGAGAGGTCAAAGCAACAGGAAGTCTAGCATCATGGTAAAAAACGTTATCAAGACTGATGGGATTTTAATTGTTACATTCTTTAGGGTAAGTGCTGCGTGATCACTTAGTCATCGAATCTCTATTGTGTTATGTTTCATAAAATTTATTTTTAATTTAAAGTCAATATAGGAAAGGTTGAACAAACAAAGGTAGAGGTGGGAGTGCAGTGGGGGAAGAGCTTGTTAGTAAATGATCCAAAAAACTACCAAAACACTGGAGGGCTTTTGTATAGGTCTCTCCTATTGGAGAGACATCTGGGTTATCATTCAGAGCACCAGTTTTTGGCTTTTGGCCCTACTCAGATTCTCTGAGTTTCCAGTCTTACCTATGTAATCTTCCCTAAAGGAGTTTATGTGACAAACTCTTCCCATTCCCCAGGGGGAGTATGTATAAGAAAGTCCTTTCAGAAGACCACAGAGAAAGAATATAAACTCCTACACCTCCTGGGCTGCCTGAAGTTCCCCTTGACCACACAATTTCTGCTGCTTTTGGCTTCTGGTTACCATGACAAAAGTAACTCTTCAACTCTTTTCTCAAGACTAAGGGACAGTTGATAGCATCACCCCCCTCAAATCTAGCAAGAAACTATGAAATAACATATCTCTTCAGAAAATGAATTGCCCATAGAAGATCTCGGTCTATATCCACTAGAAAGAAGAGCTTATATAGTGCCGTTTAGAGTTACATCACTCCATGTATGAGTGAGTAGGGGGTTGGATAGTATAGTTCACAAACATACCCTTGGAATAAGGACAGCTCTCAGCATTTGAAAGTATTCTCACAGGCTGACGCAGTGTGGTGTTCCAAGTTTCTCTGAGTAGCTCCTAAGCTCAATCTGAGTCCTTTGTAGCAACCTGCATGGTGCCCAGGAAGTGCCCATCTGCCATTGGCCTGACTGTTTGTATTTTAGTAGCTGGACTCTAGTCCAGGGAATCTACTCTGAGCCACCCTCCATCTGTACTTCACTGTATTCATATTTTCCCATGATTTCAGGATTATACTAAGACTGAGACAACAAACTACTGAGTGTTGGCATGACACAACATGGAAAATATGGGCTATCTCAAATGGCTAGAACCCCCATACCCTCCCATAGGAAAGCAGATCGTCACTCACCCCCAGAAGTATATCTTGGCCATTTTCTGAGAATAAGAAATATAAGGCTACTTAGACTGTGTTTAGAATATCCCCAGGCTTCAGATTAGATTGATGACAAAGATTTGAGAAAGGAAAATATGATTTGTTCATTCACTTATTAAAATTCAAAAAATACCTATTAGATATCTACCATGGTCAAGGCACTCCGCTAGATGCTGGGAAGACACGTTTGTCAGCTCCCATGGATAACACACAATAAAGCAACAGAGCCATTTTAAATTGTTACATGCACTGGGAAGATAACCATCAAGGGACTGAGATGGATGGATCATTTTGCAGGCTCTTAAAGGCTTATTTGAAGGGCTGACGTTATCCTGAAAAAAAGATAAGGAGTTCCTTTCTGAGAAAAAAAAAAAAAGAGGAGAGGGAGAGACCATCAGTAGGGAGAGCAAAGAACATGTGCATAGCCTTGAGGTGGGGAAGAGCCTGTGTGCTCCAGTGACCGAATGAGAGGAGCCCAGTGGGTCTGGAGGATTGTGACTCAGGGAAAGAGGAGTCAAGATTGGAAAGAAAGTCAGGGGCGAGATCAAGGATGGCCCTAAAAGCCAGAGTGGGAAATTGTTTTACTCTGAATGTGGCAGGAAGCTAAAGAGTTGTGCTTAGAGTGATATGTTACAATTAATATCTTTTCATTTGTGCTTCTTCATTGAGAATAGATTGGAGAAGTGAGAAGGGAAACAGAGAGACCAGCTGGGAGCTGCTGCGGTAACCCAGGTGAGAGAGATGGTGGCCCAGATCAATGCTCGGCATGGAGGTGGAGAGGAGTGATAGAACTGATTTAAGTCAATCGGCTGCTTGATCCAGATAATGTCAAGTGAGTTTATTGCCATCTCTTCATATTTTACAATCAGATCACTTCTGCTTAAAACCCCATGAAAGAATAAGAAGGGCAAAACAATCAAGGAACAAACAGTTAATTTGAAAATAATTTCTTCAACAGTTGATCTTAAAATATTTTCCTAAAATATATTAAGATTTTTTTTCAAAGTAATTCTTTTATGAAGGCACATCTTTGGACTGAAACAACCAGCATTTGCTTTTGGTGTGGTGCTGTTTCAGTCAAAATGGCCAACAGACTATGCAAAAAACCAAGTTCTAAGTAACTCAAATATGGAAAAAATCTGGATATCTGGTATGGGCATGTTTTCAAAATGTTTTAGTTACAAATTGATTTATAAATGTCATTATCTGGTATGGTAGTTTTAAAAAAACCATCATTTTAAAACATCTGCCAAATTTTAAACAGTAGTTTTTTATGAAAGTACAAAGAAAACTTCATCCACAGTCATAAATTTTCCAACTCGTATATCCTGATGAAGACTTTCCATGGATAACTGTTGAACCACACCTGACCTTGGATCCTGTGCTATCTACCCTTCTCAATATCATTCTCTATCTAGTTAGGTTTTTCCAAATTTAATCACCAAGATGTTCAGATATTATTACAAAATATTATTACAAGCCCTTTAATTACCTTGATAATATTACTGGCAATATTAAAGACTTTTAACAGTAACTTTCATGGTGTGTGCTTTGTGTGAAAAGGAAAGATATCTTTGATTAAAGTTTGAAACCATTAATAATATGGAACACCATACAAGTGACACTTTTCCAAATTAGAAAATTGAGATCAAAAAGTACTTACTGGCTTATATTTATATCTAATTTTAACATTTTTTTTTTTTGTAGAGATGTGGTCTCGCTGTATTGCACAGGCTGATCTCACACTCCTGGCCTCAGGCTATTTTCCTGCCTCAACCTTTTATTTACTTTTAATGTTATTCTTTTTCCACTTTGTTGAGATATCTAGGTCAAAGCCTAAAGGCCATGTATTTTAATTTTAAGGCTGCATGTTTATATCCTCTCGTACCACTATCATCCTGGCTAATGTCTTCATGACTCGTTATTTCCAGTTTTACCACAGAATTGTCTTGAAGTTGGTGCATATTTCACAGACTCTAGTCTGAAGTGTGGATCATAGCATTTGTTAGAAATTGGTCGACTTTGACTCTTTTTTACTCTGAGATAGAATCTAATTGGTTCTGTAATCTTTATTTTTTATCGGTTAAAGCTTTCATGTCAGGCCTCCTTATAGGATGCTGACCAGCCAATGGATTGTTTGCCTTTGGTCAGGTGCCTACCCTCTGATCCAATTATCTGAGACCAAAATGTAGTAGAGAATGGTAGCAAAAGAATGAAAAAGGAATTTCCTAAAGCTGTCTTGCTCAGCAGGTGCTATGGTCAGTTTTTAGAAGGGTTTGTGGTTGCGATAAGTGTTCTAAGGATTGGCCCATACTGTGTATGATCTAAGGATCTAAGAATAATTTATTACCAAAATGGCCAAAGAACTTCTTTTAGATAACCTCTGACAAATATTTTTTATTGGCATGTACCCTAAAGATAGCAGTACAGTGAAGCTACAGGAACGGAAAAGATCCTGCATTGGAATTTAAAAATTAAAGTTAAATACTTATGTAACTGTCTTACAGATAATTTTAGGCAAAGTAATCTTGAAATAAGTTCTGCTAATTAGATAGAGAAACAGTTGAATATTGTTTAATGGCAAGAGCACTGGTCTTAGAATCAGGAGCCATGAGTTTTTCTGGCTCTGTGACTTTCTGTGTCATCTTGAGGAAATCATTTCAGCTTTGTGGCCACATCCAGTATTTTCCCGGAGCCCATAAGATGAATATTATAATAGGCTAGTTCTACTTCTAAACCATCCTTACTCTGAAATTTGAGAAACAGAACTGAGAATAAAAATGAAATAAAAGCTTGAATAGATAAGTTAGTAGAAAAAGCCAGAGAGAAATTAAGTTATTTATAGAGCATTCACTATGATATCCCATGTGCTTTACACATATTGACTTCTTATTCCTTTAGAGAAAGGCTATGAGGTTGTATCCAGTTACAGTAGAAAACAGGTAAGATACCTTGTCCTAGTAACACAAATTGTAAACAATGGAGACAACCCAATTTTATTTAGCTAAATAATAAAATGCTTTCCATCATACCAAATTCTTCCTTAAATGCAGAGAGAAATAATGCTTGCAGAAAAATAGAGGCAGATAAAAAAACAGTAATGTTTAACAAGGAAATAACAGCATTTTCACTAAATGATGTGGAGTTTGGGTTGAGAATGCTGATATATGACTAAGAATTCAAACCTTTTGCACTGATTGTTTTCATTTAGATTTTATGAAAGCTGTAGGTGTGTGAGTTAACGAGGAATGCTTCAGCAGTTCCCTGGCCATAGATGAACATCTACATGCAAAACAGCAAGGAGCACACTGTTTATCACAGCTGCAGTCAAGCCAACAAAACTGTTCTACCATTGAAGATGAAATTTGTAAAATTCTCTCTCAAAAAATAATATAAGCCTCTTGTTTGATTGCCATTCCTTTGGATTACCTGCTCAAATGCAATGATTCTATTAGATTTCCTTTGAAGTCTCTCAAAGGAATGGAGTCACTAAGAGAGAGTCGGGCTCAAGGTTTTAAGTGTGAAAGTCACTTTGACCAACCAACCACCCAACTAACCATCCGACCAACCAAACAAAAACTCCAGATTTAAAGCAGCATCAGAAGTCCCTCCTGTTTATAACAAGCACCAAGAATGTTAAGTGCAATGGAAATCAAAGGACTAAGATCTTACATTTATATATGGTAGGATTGTGCAAAATCCTATCCCCTTTGGAAAAACTTACATATTTTCCCCATGAGGAATCTGCTTTTGAGTAACTGTCACCAGGTGAGAATCAACATTGAAGTTTTAGTTTGAGCTTTGCTTTCCACATAAAAATGTTGTTTCAATCCTTTCCCAAATATAAATGTTTCAATCCTTTTTTTAACTGCCCAGAAATTTAGGCATATCCTTTCCAGGAGAATTAGCCCCTCTGCATTGACAATTGCTGGCATGTGGATTTCTTTAACCAAATTATCACGTTAATTAACTCAACTATGCTGTGAAGTTGGTAAGTGGAGCAGATGTTGTTAAATTCATTGAAACATAAGGAAACTGAGGCTCACAAGTTAGTTATTTTCCCCAAATATTCCAATAAATAAGCAGTGAAGCCAAAAGTTACTCATAGGTAAGTTCTTCTATTATGTTCTTACCACTATGGCATACTGCATGGTCAACCAAAGCAAGAATAAAAGCTCGGTTGGCACTTATTTAGTGGATGGGAATTTGTAGAAGAGTCACCGAGAAAGCTGGGTAAATTCTTATGATGCTAGTATGTTACTCTCTTTTGAAGGACAATAGTCCATATTTGCTTCCTCTCACTCTTGGAAAGTATAAAAAATCCACAACAGGAAATTTGGGCAGGGACCCAAATCTAAATCAATATGTGTCCCCACCCAAATCTCATGTTGAATTGTAATCCCCAGTGTTGGAAGAGGGGCCTGGTGGAAGGTGATTGGATCATGGGGGCGAATTTCTCCCTTGCTATTCTTGTGATCCAGTGAGTTCTCATGAGATCTGGTTGTTTAAAAGTGAGTAGCACCTTTCCTTTCTCTCTCTTCCTGCTGCTCCTGTCATGTAAATGTTCCTGCTTCCCCTTTGCCTTCCGCCATGATTGTAAGTTTTCTGAGGCCTCCCCAGCCATGCTTCATGTACAACTAGTGGAGCCTTGAGCCAATTAAATCTTTTTTCTTTAAAAATTAACCAGGCTCAGGTAGTTTTTACAGCAATCTGAGAATGGACTAATACAATGACTAAGAACCTCCCTGATGTGCTTCTGAAATATTCTATATGGGGTGTATCTCTGTGTTGTCCCAAGACCAGATCTATATGTAAATTTTCACTGTTTATTTTGAGACAGAATCTCACTCTGTTTCCAAGGCTGGAATTGCAGTGATACAATCATAGCTCACTGCAGCCTCAACCTCCTGGACTCAAGTGAATCTCCTGCTTCAGTTTTACACATAACTGGGACCACATTTGCCACACCCAGCTAATTTTTAATTTTTTGTAGAGACAGGTCTCACTGTATTGCCCAGTCTGGTCTCAAATCCTGGTCTCAAGTAATCTTCCTGCCTCAGTCTCCCAAAGTGCTAGGATTATAGACATGAGCTACCATGCCAGGACCGTACATTTTTAAAGCTGAAAGTGCACAATGGTATAGGATAGAGGTGGCACAGTTGATGACAGGAAGGTTCTGATTTGTTTCCCTCAGTTTTTTCAAACACAAGCAGAGTAGGCACCTGTCCATCTGAGGTGATTTCAGGGGAACTAGGACTTGCTCCATTTTATCTGCCTTGTTCACTTTCAGTTCCCCACAGCCAAATGGATGAATGAGCTGCACCTGTACACCCAATTCTACCCCTCATGTTGGGCCAAAATTAACTTACTGTCCTAGTCTCCCAACGGGTAGGGATTGCCATTAAGAAACTTTCCTGATAGATTTGATTCCTGGTGAGCCAGGGCAGCCCAATTGCCTTTGCTCCTGTCAGAGAAACTCAAAGCCTGCATTGTGCTTCCTTCTGTGTTACTGTTGGCATATGGCTCCCATCCATGCATTACCCAATCTGATCCCCTCTTCTGGGACTTTAGCCCTTCCTTGAATCCTAGTCAATTTGGCTGGGGTCAGAACACCCTTCCTCTTCTCTTCTTCTCTCCTTTCCTGAGTTGCTAGAATTTTCCACCATATCAGCATCCACTGGAAGGCATCCTGTTCTGAGTATTGACATCTCAGAGTCACCTAACTCAAGGCTGTCTGTCCCCTGTTCTCTGGACTCTTTGACTCGCAAGATCCTACTTGCCATATGGGCTGCCCTGGCCTTTGATAAGTGCCTAAGCCACCCCGAGCTTGGACACGTCGCTGGGTTTTTCCCAATTGCTCTCACCACGTCAGCCTCTGCAACTTCAGTAGTTTACACAGTCTCCATCCCACCCGGCACTAATATCCTCCCTTCCCCTAAGACTGTACTGAGAGTCCAGTGTGTCTTAGGACAACTGAGAGTCTCCTGCATTATCACCACCTCCCAAACAAAACAAAATACCTCCTTCACCAGTAAGAATTTTGTCAGCAACTCCACTATCACAGGGTTCAACCTTTAAAAAAGAGATTGCAAACTGGCAGGATCTGGCCTGTATAATTGTCTCATTTGGCCTACACAGTGTTTATATTTATTAAAAAATATTGGTTTTTGGCTGGACTCTGTGACTCATGCTTATAATCTCAGCACTTTGGGAGGCTGAAGTGGGAGGATCATTTGAGGCCAGGAATTCAAAACAAGCCTGGAATATGTAGTGAGACCCCATCTCTACAAAACATTTAAAAACTAGCTGTGTGTGGTGGCACAAGTTTGTAGTCCCAGCTACTCATGAGGCTGAGGGATGAGGATCATTTGAGCCTAGGGGTTCAAGGTTACAGGGAGCTATGATCGCTCCACAGCACTCCAGCCTGGGTGACAGCAAGACCCTGTCTCTAAAATAATAATAATAATAATAATAATATAATAAAGGCTTTCAGCATTTACAAATCAATAATGGATTTCTCAATTTTTTTAAAGATCTAAAGCTCTGGTACTGCTGGGCCAACATACTCCCTGGCCACAACTGGCTGGAGCAGAGGAGAAGTGGTCCTTAGGAGGGTCATGAGCTCTCTAGTTCCACAGCCTCCCAGCTCCCCTATTGTCTGCCCTCCCAGAGGCATTTGGGTTTGCTACCCTGGCTTTCAGTTCTTGCTATCCTTTCAACCAGGGGTTCCCAACCCTAACCAGTATTGGTCCATGGTCTATTAGGAACTGGGCCGCACAGCAGAAGATGAGCAGCAGGCGAGCCAGCGTTACCACCTGAGCTCCACCTCCTGTCAGATCAGCAGCAGCGCTGGATTCTAATAGGATCATGAACCCTATTGTACTGTGTGTGCCAGGGATCTAGGTTGCATGCTCCTTATGAAAATCTAATACCTAATGACCTGTGGTGAAACAGTCTCATCCTGAAACCATCCTTCCCAGCCCTACTTCCCAGTCAATGGAAAAATTGGCTTCCAGAAAACCAGTCCCTGGTACTAAAAATGTTGGGGATTGCTACTTTAAACAGTGTAATATTACTTCTCTTTCTTCCTCAGCCCTCCAAAACAGACACACATCACCAGTGTCTGCTGTTTTGCTTTATTGTAAATGTAGATCTCTGTGTAGGTATAGATACTGTGGTGGACCATGGAGCTGGAGGAAGCCTGGAAGACAACAGAAAGAGGACAAGGTAGCTGATGGGTTGAGGGTAGGACAATCATACCCCTGTTCTGAGGCATCTGTGGTGTTGTTGTTTTAATCTTTTTTTATTTGAGTCCAACTCTTGCTCTGTTGCCAGGCTGGAGTGCAGTGGTGCGATCTTGGCTCACTGCAACCTCTGCTTCCTGGGTTCAATGATTCCCTTACCTCAGCCTCCAAAGTAGCTGGGGCACAGGTGCACACTACCAGGTCCAGCTAATTTTTTATATTTAATAGACAGGGTTTCACCATGTTGGCCAGTATGGTCTCGATCTCCTGACCTCGTGATCCACCTGCCTCGGCCTCCCAAAGTGTTGGGATTTCAGGCGTGAGCTACCACACCCTGCCCTTGTTTTAATCTTCTTTACAGCATATGCTACAAGCTAAAAACCACAGTTCATTGTGTAAATCATTAGTCAAGATGATAACACATCAGACACACACAAACAACAGTCTTGAAAAACGATGGAAAGTGCTTCTTAACTGTAGTTTTATCTTCCCACAGCCAGAATTCCTTTAGATATAAGATAATACTTTTCAAGAACTAGTTCTGTTGATTCATCTTGTTTGAACAATAATTACTGGTAAACCCTAGACAGTTAGAATTTAGAGATCATCTCGATAAGTGGTTCTCAACCCTGGTTACCTGTTAATACCAATCTTGGAAATGTAAAAGAAAAAAAAAAAACAACCACTGGATGCCTCAGCTGCACCTCCAAAGAGTTAAATCAGTGTCTAACCGGGTCCTAGTCGCCAACATTAAAAAAAAAATGCTTCCTGGTTGATTCCAATACCCAGCCAAGAATGAGACTCACTGATCTAGATCTTGCCTGAAAAGATCTGATTTTACTGAGAGTCAGTGATTTACCCAAGACTACAACGCTCAAGAACTAAGACAAGAATTCCAATTTCCTGACTCCCCATCCAGGGCTCTTTACTTTACAAAACTGCCAAAAAATGTGCCTGACCCTCTCTAATACTAGACAAACCCCACAAGATAGCAAAGAACCACTTTTTTTTTCTTTTTAATAACACCAAATAAGCACTGGCCCAATGCCAGAGGAAGAGAAAAGTAGAAGTAGTGTTAGATGAGGAAGCTTCTCCAGAGTGTTGTCAGAAGGAAGGGAAGATTCCATTTGAGTGACTGAGTAAGTAATATGATTCTCTTGTTTTTTTTTTTTTTTTTTTTTTTTTTCCCCGCATGATGACTTTTACAGTTCTTTGAGACCTGAAACAATCTAAAAGCTACTTGGCAATCATCATTCGTTTTTAGTAGATAAATTAACAACTTGACAATGAAACACTTATGAACAGCCTTTCCTGTCTAGAACGGCAGAATATAATAAGATTACTTTAATAAGAAGTTTATTTACTTCTTTTTATGAAAATCTCTTAACCTAATTTGAGACGACAGAAAGTTGCAAAAATAGTACAGAATTCCTGTATCCCTCTCACACAGCTTCTCATGATGTTAACATGTTACATAATCATAGCATAATTATAAAACCAAGATAATGGCTTTGGCTCAATACTATTAATTAACCGATAGACTTCATTTAGATTTCATTAGTTTTATTTATTTGTTTGTTTGTTTATAGAAAAGTGCTCACTGTGTTGCCCAGGCTGGTTTCAAACTCCTGGCCTCAAGCTATCCTCCTATCTCAGCCTTTAGAGTAGCTGGGACTACAAGGACAGCTACCACGCTTAACTTAGATTTCACCAGTTTTTACACTAATGTTTTTTTCTGTCCCAGGATCCGATCCAGGATACCACATTGCTTTTGACTGTTAGTTCTCCTTGATCTTCTCTAATCAGTGACAATTCCTCAGCCTTTCTCTGTTTTTCATGACCTTGACACTTTGGAGACATACTGTTTAATTTTGTAGAATGCTCCTCAATCCGAGTTTGTCTGATATTTTCTCATGATTAGAATGAAGTCATGCATCTTTGGTAAGAATATCATAGGAATGACATTGTATACTTCTCAGTGCATCCTATCATGGACCTCGTGACATCAATCTGCCTTATTACTGGTGATATTAACCTTGGCCACACCATTAAAGTAAAATCTCTTTATTGCTAATTGTCCAACTGAACAATTTGGTAAGAAAACTTAACCCAAGAGAGACTCATATGGAGATTCTTATGTTTTGGTGAGAAAATAACTGTGTGATATGATTTCACAGGGGCCGATGCTCTAATTCTCTCATCTCCTCCCTCAACAAAATTCTCTATCTTGCAGGGACTGCTGCCTAAAATACTGCTATCAGACCTTCAGCCACTTAAGCAAGGCTTCAATTCCTCTGAAAATATAGATGTTTGAGGGAAGGGATTCTCATGAACTGTGTTCAGCTGCCTCTTAGAGAACCTTTGCTCCCAGGGAGGGAGGGAGGGGTAAAAGGAAGGAGAAGTAAAGCATTTTTTGCGGTCATTTGGATATGGAGGCAATAACGTTCCTAGAAAGATCCGGAAAAGATATGCTACATAAGTGCCAAAGTGATCTCTTTGAAGTACGTGTCTGATCTCTCATTTTGTCCAAACCTTTTTGTTGGCTTCAGACTGGAGCCTCACCTCACCTTTGCTTCCTCTGCCACCCCTAAACCAGTGATCCAAAACTTCTTTCAATTCCCAGCTGTGACTTATCTTCACATGCCATTCCTAATCCTTAAAATATTCTCCCCACTCTGCTTCTCTGGATTGACTTTTACTAATGAAGCAGGTCTTAACTCAGTGACCACTAGACCTAGAAGGCCATCCAGGAACTTACAAATTTAGGCATGTTGCCCTTGACAACCCTCTGATTCCTCTTCTCTAAACTTAAAGGTGTCTCCCTATAGAGCAAGGGTTGGCAGAGAATAACCCATGGACCAAATCTAGCGCACCTCTTAAGTTTTTAAATAAAGTATTATTGGATCACAGCTATGCCCAATTCTTTATGTATTATCTATGGCTGCTTTCTTATTATGAAGGCAGAGTTGAGAAGTTGTGATAAAGACTATTTGACCTGCAAAGCCTAAAATATTTACTCTCTTGCCCTTTACAGAAAATGTTTGCTAACCCTGTTTTAAACTGTAAGTACCATATAAGCAAGAATAGCATTAATCTTGTCTGCTATTGATTTCATAGCTGTCATAACCTCAGGACTTAGTCCAAAGTCGATCTTCAATAAATATTTGTTAAATAAAGACAAATCTCACAATTTTATCCAGTACAGTGTTGTTATATATGTTATAGCCAATAAAAATGGCTAATGTAACAAAATTAAATTTTTTAAAAGTCCATAATATTTTGTGTTTGTTTCTGAGGAAGAATTTACCAATGGAAGGATGTTCCTATGTTATTCTTAGCCTTTATACAGTTTCCTCATTTTGAAATTAAAAAAGGAATGATTTCCAGTTCAATCAAACCCAGAAACCTCATTAGCTAGATGATATTGAATTCACGTGACCTGTCCCCAGGTCAGACCAACACTGACCAGTTTTATACAATTATTGGTTTTTACATAGACTCAGTAGCTCATCCTGGTTCAGGCCAAATTTAAAAAAATCCTTCGGGGTGCAGTGGCTCATACTTGCAGTCCCAGCTACTAGGGAGGCTGAAGTGGGAAGACCACTTGAGTCCAAGAGTTCAAGACCATCCTTGACAACCTAGGGAGACCCTTGTCTCTTAAAATAAATAATAATTTGGGACTCCTAGAGACTTTCTCAGTAAAAAATGCCAAACCATACCAGATTAACTACCATTCCACAAGGACAAGAAGGAATTAAGATTTCCCATGCAAGTGAGTGATTAAAATTAAATTAACAAAATTAAGAGATAGACAGCAAGAGGCATGTTTGTGCTGCTTGCTCTGAGGACTTAGAAATCTCCTTTGTATTCAGTCTAGGAGGCCAGGCTTACACCTGCCTCTAGCAGGGCTTGTGGATTTTATTACTTCTCCAAATATGAAAAAAATATAGACTTAGTTTGCAGACTCTCAACTTCCTCTGGGAGAGGGTTCAACATCAAAGCAACTATTTCTACAAACATTTAAAGCATCTTTTCTCTTCCTGCCTTCCTTCCCCGACTGCTTTGCTTTTGGAAACACTAAACACACCCAGTTTTCCAGGCTCCAATGGCTCAACAATACTACTTTTCCTTAGCAAGGAGAATGTTATTGCCATGATTTATGGCTGGTGAGTAATTAGGAGCCTGCTGCTACGGTCTGGGGTTGAGATCAAAAGAACCATGTGTCAAAGTGAAGGGAGTGGTGGCTGGAGCCCAGGCAGAAGGGTGGTGGTGTTTGTTTGTAATCCTAACCAGAGAGAAGCTGGGCCATCGCTTAATTGGGAAAAGGCTCAGCGTCTGAAGAAAGCTATGAAAGCAGAGCCTGTTCCAGAGAAAGAATCCATGTGTTTTGCAAATCAACAATATTTAGTGATAGGTGAATCTCCAGGGGGCCTGGAGGCTGGACGGTTTGAATTAGTACTCAAAGGTTTGGAGGAAAAAATGTGAAATGTATGAATACTGAGTATAGAAAAAAACTGGCAAAATGGGTTCACTTATGAGATTTCTGGTATTTCCTTCTCTGGTCAAGAGGAAATGCCAAGGAAAGGACTGCAATATTTCAGTACTTCTGTATCTGTCATCCAATTTCCCAATGAATATCGATTCTCTTCCTTCTCTTTGTCCCTCCTCATTCCTACCTCCTCATTCACAGAGAACAAGGACTTTGGCGGCAGAGATATGGAGCACATGGGCAGATCCAAGCACGCTGGACGGAGGTGCACAGAGCTGGTTGGGGATGGAGTAGGCAGGAGGTGAACCAACTCAGCTCCGAGAGCTCTGGGATTTCATGTGCTCTATATTTATGACTTTCTATAAATCACATGTAGAGCAACGGGAAAGGCCCTGGACAGAGTATAAGGAAACTAGTTTTCCAGTCCTGGCTTGGTTTCCAATGAGCTGTGTGGCCTTAGGCAAGTCAAGATTTCTGGGTCTCAGTTTCCTTATCTGTCAAATGAGATTGACTGACTTTGATGTACTCTAAGCTCCCATTCAGCTCTCAAATGCTACGGTCAGATTCCCCTTCTTCAGCCCTTGAAACTGCAATGTGCACTCCTTTTCTGAGTAGAGGTCCTGTTCCACATTTCTTTTGAGACAGGAACGCTGAACCTGGGTGCAACTGGAAGGGATTTTAAATGGAATATTCAATTCTGCAAGAGGAGCACTTGGATTCGAACACACACACTGTGCAGATTGCATGGACTGAACTGAAAGGACCTTTTTGGTATTCACAAAGTAAACATAAGGCGACTGCAACCTCATTCACCTTGTGAAACCACAGATATCCAGATGATGTGATTAGGAATAGGGCTGCACAAAGTTAAAGTCCTTTCACTGTGTCTGGAGAAACCCACAGTGCAGTGGAGCGGACGGCTTCAATTCGCGGGGGGATTTTCCAACTCTTACCCATGTTGCCAGATAGAGTTGCAGATGACATTGGAAAAGCTGGGACCCTTTAGAAGTTGTGTATGTGTGTGTGTGTGTGTGTGTGTGACAGAGAGAGAGAGAGAGAAAAGAGAGAGAAAGCAAGCGAGTACAAACATCATGTGGGCTCCGGCTGCTGGGGCCTTGGCTCTGCCCACATGACCAGTATACCATGCTGCCATCTAGTGTAGGCTCAGAAAGTTCTTGGCGTGCTTAAGAGACATGGATGAGCATAAAGCAATGAAGGCATGAGTACTTAAAAACCCCCGGGGAAGAGGTACCATTAGGGTTAAGTGATGAGACCACCATGGCCTCCTTTCTTCCTCTGATCATCCCACTTCTAGTTAAGCACATGCTTGCCTCTATATGTAGTCTTCTTAGCACTTATAAAAAAAAATCCCAAATTCCACATGAAGGCTCTACCTGTTGATATTCATGCATTCTCCCACTGAAAAGTAAGAAATTAACATCAAAGCTCATAAAAAAAGTAAACGATTTGACAGAAAACCAGGGGAAGAATATACAGATGATCACTCACTGTGTTCCTCAACGGGAAAAGTGTCAACCTGGAGAGGTTTACTTTGCAAATTATACAAGGGGATTTTATTTTCAAGTCAGCGAAAGGTGGGTATCTCGGGACTGACATGACACCGTGAAAATGTACCCCGCAATGTCTCTCCAGAGCACATGCCCTACAGTGGAAAAGTATTCTTGATAAGACAGATAATGGGTGGAATTATGCTAATCAAGAAAACCTTACAGGGTGAATAATTTAGTAACCTTTTTCTGAGAATAAGAGCCTATTTTAAAGTTCTAAATGACAACATAAACGTAGTCAGGCATAGATTTCCATACTGATATGGGATAATAAACACAGCCGGAGTCTAAAGCACCTTGAGGGACACCCCGCTATGCTTATTATCCTGTACTTCCCTACTAATCACTGGAGCCTAAATTTTAATCCTCATGGCTTTGTTTACCTAGCACTTTGTCAAGTCCAATACATTTTGGTTCTTTTACCTTTCCTGGAAAGACAACTGTAAGCATGGAACTGTTGTTATTTTTCTCCTCCGCATGGACTTGAGATCTTTTGTTATAGTCTAAGTACACATTTTAAAATTTGAATTGTTGCTCCAGAATTTAAAAAAATACATTAGCAACACATGGATGCCAAGGCTGAAATAAGTCTTACGTTCCCATCTAGAAACTTCACTAAAACACTAAAAATATACATGTTTCCAGACATTCACTACTTCTGTATTTGTCATCCAATTTCCTAATGAATATCGACTCTCTTCTTTCTCTTTATGCCCCCTCATTCCTGCCCAAGGAGAAGGAGGACGCTGGCGGCAGAGATATGGAGCACATGGGTGGGTCGAAGCATGGCTGGATGGAATCAAGCCACTTTGGCTGACTTCACAGGGAGTAAATGTTGTAGTGACAAAGGTTTGAAGGAATAAATAAATAATTTTTAAATTTTATTTATTACAAATAAATACTGCACTATTGTTTTACATATTTGGGTTTTGCCAAAGATTCATTTCCTCAAAAGCTTCTAGTGATAAGAAAAGTTGAAATATCACTCTCCCATCTCTATTCTTTTATATCTGCAGTGATTTGCATCAAAGACATGATGATAGACCCTCTTAGCAGACCTCAGGCTGCAAATCTTACTGGTGATCTCCCTTACTTAAACTATCTGAGAAAACAGAAGGGTTAAGAGAGAAGTCACTGTACAACTTTCTATGGACAGAGAAAAATGTTCAATCAGATGTATGAGGAATGGGCTAAATGCAAACCTCAACTCAACCCTTCTGGAAGAAGAGTAAAGGTTCTGGTGACACTCAACTGTGTGAGTAGTGGGAGGGGAAAGAGGAAGGGGAAAAGACCATAGGATGGGACCCTATGTTTGTTCCATGCCCCTGTCACAATGCTCTTATTATTTTCCATGTAGGAGAGATGTATGCACTAACCCATGATATTTAAATAGGTTATGGATCCCTAAACCCACACACAGCATGTCTTTGATGCTTCATATGGAGAAGGATGTCTTCTTCCTGTAGCATTGCAGCAGCTCTCCACGTGGCAGCTTTCAGGTGGCGGGTTATGTTAAGTAAATAGGGACAAGGGTGAAAAAGACATATCCAAGACTGTGAATGAAGACTTGGGAATACAGAAAACTGAAAGGGTCTGCTGACACAGACTTGGACATTACGTGTGTGGGTTTGAACTCCAGATTTACCCTTTCTGAGTTGTGTAAGTTGTTAAACTATGCTTTGCATCCATTTGCTCATCTTTAAATGAGTAGGTGTTTTTATGACAATAAAAATCAATACTACTATTATAGTGATAATAATACCTACTCATGGGACTGGTGCAATAATTACACAAATTAATAGCTGTAAAGTATATAGAACAATGTCTTGCATGTGGTAATTGGTCAAGACGTTATGAATTATTATGTCATTGTTAAAATTAATGGAAAAATTGGATCTGGGCACTCTTAGCAAAACAAAAAAAAGAGACAGTGAGCTCAATTTTTGAACATATTTATATCCAGGAATCAGTAGATTACCTGTTATATACCCATCAGTTTTACTCTGGACCAAGCAGGAGATTCAAAGGCCCAGGACTGGCTAAATAATTTGCAGGGCCCCATGTACAATGCAAATGGGAATGCCTCGTTCAAAAATCATTAAGAATTTCAAGATTGACAGCAGAACATTAAACCAAGCATGCAGCCCTTCTAAACATATGGCCCTGTGTGACTGCACAGATTGCACACCCATGAGGCTTGCCCTACAAAGGCCACATAAATCATGACCTCTGGATTCACACAGCTTACCCTCTAGCCCTCAATTGCTATGTGACCTTTTTCTTTTCCCTTGATTCCTGTTGTTTTATCCATTTGTGGTTGTGTGTTTGGTGTTTGAATTCATGGCTCAAAACACATGCTTACTGGAAATCATGTAAGAGCATTCAGACTCTGTCTCTATTTCCCCACATTTCCTGCCCTCTTCAATTCATTGCAATCTGGCTCTTGCCCCCCACCTGCCAAATCCCCATCCTACTCCACCACCACTATCATCTGCCCTGAATTTTTGTGGGTGGAAATCAATGGCTTCTTAATTTTCTTCTTACAGTATGTGTCCCATTTAAACTATATTATCATTTACAGCTTGACAATGATGACATTATCCTAAAACTCTCCTCTCTAACTTCATTATATGTTACTTCAAAGTTCCCTATATTTCTCTTCTCTTTTTCTGTTTCTTTCCCCCACTTCCTCAATATCTCATAATCCTCAGGGATTTATTTGTAATTTTTAGTCCTTGTCCTCATTCTTTCACTACCCGTGCTCCTTGAGGATCTTACTCACTCTGATGACTTCAGTTATCACTAAACAATGTCAATTCTCAAAGAACTATATTCACCCTCTTCTCTGCTGATTATAGACCCGCATTTCCAGTTCACGCTAGACAGCTCTAACTGGACATTCTTAAGTGACTACTTACTCAAAACACCTCAAACCAATTAATGTTTTTTTTTGTTCTCCCTTTCTTCGATTGCCCATTTTTATTATACTCTGATTTAGTAACCAATCACAGCTAGAAACTGTGGTCATCCTCAGCTTCACCATCTGCCTTACCACCCAGCACCCAGTGCCTAAACTGCAGTTGGTCCTGTTATCTAAATATCTCTTGAACCTTTTCCCTCCTTTTCTTACTTGCTTGGTGCCCACCACCAAACTAGTCTATCAATCTGCATCTGTACTAGTCTCTCTTCTCATTGGACTCATTCTCTAGATTTTCTACTTTCTAATTATATTCTATACTTATCCTAAAAATGTTTTCTAAAATGTAAAGTTGTTCAAGGCACATCTCTGCTTAAGGACTGCTGTTGTCTGATGAACAAAATTAAAATGTCTTTGGAGAAGCACAAAGAGCTTTATTTTTCTGATTCATTCCAGTTTATTTGTGGTTGGTCCTAGCTTTTAGTCTTCCTAATCACATACCTCAGCTCAAGCCATCTGCTGACCTTTCCTTAATTGTGTTGTACTCTTCTAGGTCTCCATGCCCTTGCACATGCTGTTCCTTATGTCCAGAAATGCTTTTCACCGCATTCTCTAAAGAGTAAATTCCTAATTATCTTTCAAGGTGCAGCTTATCTGAGACATCTTCCAGAAAATCTTTTCTACTTTCTATACCCCCATAGCACTTTGCATGCACTTCCATTGATTGCAATTAGGTGTTCACTTTCTCTGTAATTAGTGATGAACTCTTGGAAATCAGCATTATGTTATATTCTTCTTCATATCCTCAGCACCTGGTACAGTTCTTGGCTCAGAGCAGAAGCAGAAACAATGCGTCATGAATGACTATCCTCTGCATAAAGTCAGAGGTTCACAAAAACCTCCAACTCATAAACATTGAGAGATTGTGTGTGTGTGTGTGTGTGTGTGTGTGTGTGTGTGTGTAGTTATAAATGGTAGAACTTGGACAAAGGAGAAAGAAAAATCTAACAACTTTCTAATAAACAAATTTCCTATGCTGCCTCTGGATGCTCACATAAAGATGAATTACCTCACTCTCCACCTTGTCCCGTAGAGGAGAGACTGGCATTCAGATTGAATATCTTCTCGAATTTCTTAGATCTCCAACTTATACATTAACTCCTTTGTTGGATAAGATACAGCAAAAATATCGCACAAATAATAGAATCTGTGATATTTCTACAGCATCAGCAGCCCCTATGCTTTCCTTTTTAGAATCTCTACCTACCCCCTTTTCCCCACTCAGATGTTTGTAATGAATTTTGTTATGTCTACTGTGGAGTGACTATTACACTTCTACTTTTAAGAACTTTTGTAGTCAGATGTGGGGGCTCACGCCTGTAATCTCAGCACTTTGGGAGGCCAAGGCCAGATCACGTGAGCTCAGGAGTTCAAGACCAGACTGGCCAACATGATAAAACCCCATCTCTACTAAAAACACAAAAATTAGCTAGACATGGTGGCACACACTTGCAGTCCTAGCTACTTGGGGGGCTGAGGCAGGAGAAGTGCTTGAGCCCAGGAGGTGGAGAGGTTGCAGTGAGCCAATATCATGCCACTGTACTTCAGCCTATGTGACAGACTAGACTCTGCCTCAAAAAAAAAAAAAAAAAAGAAAGCAAAGAAAAAGAAAAAAGAACTTTTGTGAGAGAATGCCCAAAATATCAGGTATCAAACATAACTCTTTTTTGATTATTAATCTTGGGAGTCAATCTGCTCACATCATCTGTTTAGCTCCTTGGCTCACAGTGGCCAAAGTTACAGAATCAATCCTCATACATATCGGTGCAGCTCCCAAAGATAATTACTATCTTCTGCCATCAACAACAGCATGCCTTTCTGTCACTAGGTGAAAAAAAGTAGGCACCTTTGAAGAACATCTCCACGACTGAAATACAACTTCAGCGGTAGAGTCAGTGGTATTTGTATGTGTCTGTGTATTTTCATGAGTATTTGTAAAACTCCAAGTGTGTCCACAGCTCCAAAGCTAATTTCATAAGGACCAAATTCAACCATGCTGGAGACAAAGCAAGTTGTTTCTTTTCATGTATTCCTTTCGTATCTGTGGTTTTGCTTTCCGTGGTTTCAATTACTCACAGTCAAACACGATCTGAATATACCAAATAGAAAATTCCAGAAATAAACAGTTCATAGGTTTTAAATTGTGCATAATGAAATTCCGAGCTGTCTCACTCCATGCTGCCTGGGATGTGAATCATCCCTTTGTCTAGCAGATCCATGCTGCGTATGCTGTCTGCCCATTAACCACTTAGTAGCTGTCTCAATTATCAGATAGAAAAAACATAGTATATATAAGATTTGGTACTATCTTTAGTTTCAGGCATTTACTAAGGGGGTCTTGGAACCTATCCCCTGCAGATAAGGGGGGACTACTATGTATATCTTTGGCATCAAGACAGTCAGACTAACAAATGATGCAATGGTAGAGTATGTTTCCAACTACATTTGTATTCTTATGCAATGTTTTAAGCCAATTTTGGTTGCCTTCTTTTATCAAATTGAAAGCTGCTATAAGACATGCTTTATGACCAAATGACATCTGATAAAATAGAGGTTACCAAATTTCCTAGTAAAGACCACAAGTTTTAAAATTTCCTTATTTGTCAACTGAGAACAAGACTCTTTCATAGACTTGTGTACAATGATTATTCTGTAAACTGTAAAAGAAGTCTACCAAATTTTTGAGGCAACACATTCAAACATGTGTTAAGAATGTGTTTGCTTAGAACTGGAATTATTTTTGGATAGGCCAAGTTTGGGGACCAGTAAGAGAAGTCATGGAGAACTGTTCACAACAGAAAGCAAAAGTAATTTACAGAGCATTGTGAATACTGTGGACCCTGGGCTGTTCTGTATTGTAATGTAACAAAGGACCTAGTCTCTGACCCTGAACAATTTTCAATCTATCATCACAAATACTCTAAGAACTCAAAACAATGCAGCACAGAATAAGGGTGCGTTAACTAGCAGTCATTGTCATTAAAATCCTTCATCAGGGCCAACTTTCCAAGATGGCTTCAAAGGTTTAAAAGGGAGAAACATTGCTTGATATTGAATTGACAAATGAGTCTCAGCTGAAAAAAGAATTATATGAACAAATAAAGCATGACCCTATAATGAAGACAAAGAGAACTAGGATAAAAATGCTAGAAAGAGTTGAGAACGTTGGTGAGGTCAAAGATTTTGGTTAGATGAGATGCCAAAAGTCTAAGAAAAAATAAGACGAGCAGCATATATTGCAATGGAAAGACAGTGAACATAGATTTAAAAGTGTAGAACAGGGCCAGCCAACTTTTTCTGCAAAGAACCAGATGGTAAATATTTTTGGCTTTGCGGCCATACAGTCTCTGTCGCAACTACTTAACTCTGCTGTTGTTATGGGAATGCAGCCACAGACAATCCATAAAGAATGAGCATGGCTGTGTTCCAATAAAACTTTATTGAGTAAAACAGGAAGTAGATGGGTTTGGTCAATGGGCCAAGGTGTAGAAGAATAGGGGGCAAATAATCAAGCCAAATTAATTCACCACTGCTCTGGCACCATTGGCCATGCCATTGTGGGCTAGAGAATGCTTAATTCCGTATTTTTGACTACCATAGAAATTAATTTGAATAAAATTGGGAATGACTTCTTAAACATGATAGTAATGGAAATCTAGTGGTATGCATTGAACACAAAGAAGTTGTTTAAATTAACCCAGAAGTGTCGTTATGAGGACTTCAGGAATCTCTTTATTTGATACATGGACTCTGAGAGGTAAGGGAGCTTAATCATGGAAGCTATCTATAATTAGGAGCAGAGCTGTATTAGAACTCAGGCCAATGGATTCCTAAATTAGAGCTCTTTTGCCCTATTTGATGCTACTTTATTTATGTTGTTACTTTTCAAAGCCATGAAAGTAGTTTTACACAAGTACAAACCGATGAACCATCCCCTAAGATCTAAGACACAATCTCAAATGTATTGTGGATGAGAAGTAAGCTATTTAATAGATTCAGTATTACTTAATAACAGGGACAAGGACCAAGCAATCTCCCCTTCCATTTAAATATTATACTATCTTTGTGGAAAGTGCATTGCATTCTGGCCCAGGAGTTTTCCACACCTGAAGATAGATGTACATCAATTCACCCACTATCCCTCGCTCCCTTGTCATCAGTGACTACATTTATGAGGCAAGTGGTTGGGGCTGGGGACACAGGACATTACAGTGAAAAACAACTCTCCCAGTTGGCTTCAACCTCTTTATTCCCAGCCTTGCTTGCTAGCCACAAGCATGAAAAGGTAGAACAACATGTGTATTTTGAAGCTGAAAATCATTCTGTTCACAAGTGGCCAACACTGCAGGGACTGCTTTCACTAAATATCATCTTGATGAATTCTAATTCTGCTGGTTTCGCTGATGAAATTTAAAGCATTTGAGTCAAATAAATTGGATTACCACCCTTGGATTAAGATAAATCATTTCCCAAATTTTTGGTCTGTTTGCTTTGGCTGGGCTTGAATTCTGCAAACTCTGCTTTTGATAACCACACTAAAGCGGCAGGGACTGAGCTACGAGGAGGAGATGTGAGAAAGATTGAAATAGAAAATATATACTCAACAAAAGACTCTTCAGCTCTTTTTTTTTCTTCTGGATATTCAGAACTTGGAATATTTCCTTAATTGCATTCACTATCCTTGACCTAGGAACTCCATCTCAAAGAAAATAGAATTGGAGACTAACCATGGATTTGGGAGGAAGGGAAGATAGTACCAGTAATTCTTCTGTCTGTCCCTTAGAAATTCAGGAGGGTCTTCTATGAGGCGGATAAGATCATAAAGTGTACATGCTTCTAACGTGGCCAAATGTTGGTGTGCTCTGTTCCCATGCAACTCCCTTGCTTATTGGAGAAACTTCAGCCTGGCACTGCATGGTCAATTGCAAGGCTCGGTCAAGATTTGACTTTGGAGCCTCTGTGACTCACATTTAGAATTTGTGGTGTTGCAGGGCACCCAAGTATTTGCAAATTAATCAGCAAATATAGCCTGACTTCTTTGGTCACTTTCAAATTCTGCAGTTGTCATCGCTGAAATTGTAGACTTATACAGGTTTCCTGATAGTTAAGTGAAAGATACCAGTGGATTTGTTTGAAGAGTGACCTAAAATTGTGCTATAGGCAAACCGTCTATTTTACTGGTGCTTTTCCTTTAGTGGTACCTTTTACCATTTCCCATCTTAAACACCACTTAAACACATCTTCCAAGAGACCTATTATCTACCCTGCCATAACTGCTTGGGAAATCCATTAGGATCTTTTCTCTTTTTCTTTCCTATGCCCAACTTTCTCCATTGCCTATAATTTGTTCACATTAAGTTATTATTAATAACAATTGAAAACCTTTTAATCCCTCCTGGGGGTAACTGCACTTAGAAAATTCTTCTTCTTTGAGGAAATAAGCCTCTATTCACACATTCTGGAGTTGACTTGTAAAAGAAATAATTTGGGGTGTGGAAGAAATTTTCACTATCCCTCTGATCAGTTTACTTTAATATTCTCTACTCAGTATTTAATTGGCTCTTGGAACATGTGGCTAATCTCAAAGTTGCTGAGGTCAGTAAACTATTTGGAGAGCATATTGCCATATTGGCTTGTATGGGATTCTTGTTTAAATTAGGTAAAATAACATGTTCTTTAAGAATATAGGCAAGCCTATACTTAGAACGTTTATTAGAGTTAGCTCCAAAAGGAATTCAAAGCCAATAAGGTACTCACTGTTATTATAGATAACAGCCTCCTCTGGGAGTTTTCAACTCCCCTCATGATCTCAACTAGACAACATGAGCACAGAATCCTGGATAGTCAGGAGTGAGGATATTTTTTTCTAGGAAGCGGAACTCTTGAAGTTCTTTTTTGCTTAGGGAAAAGAATCCCCAAAACCAACAACCATAGGCTAATAAGATGGAGTCTTTATTTAGAAACAACATGCCTCTCCTGTGAACACAGAGCTCACTCAGAAAGAAGCTATGAATGGACCTGCACAATTATTTTCTGGCAAAAACCCAATCACATTTGGAGACCTCAGCAGTTGAACACGGAGTGACAGCTGAAAACTCAAACATGTTACAAAGATCAGAGACATTGCTGAATGCTCCATTTTGAAGTTTGATCCAAAGAACCAATTTATGTCATGTTGATTTTATTGAAGAGAGAAGCTTTATTCCAAAGGCTCTTTTAAGCCCATATCCCCTCTTTGGCTCTTTTGGCCCTTCAGGCCCACAGGATTTCCAATATCCCTGGAAGGTATTTGCCTTTCACAAATGAGTCCAACAGTGCTTACGAAAGCATTAGATGCTTCTTTGAGCCTGCTTCCTCCCCCTACCCCAGAACTGTGGTTTCAAGAGCAGGCAGATCCCTCACATTCATTTAATAAGAGAATATATTCCTCATTCTGCCTGAGGGCTCCTTGTCAATGCTGGGTTCTTTAGAAATATCTATAGCTTGTCCTACATGAAAGAGGACAGGGACAAGACAGTTAAAAATTTTACTACTATCTAAAAGTTAAAAAAAAATTAGATACATGGAATAATGAGATAATAAAATGAGGGGAAGTTTGGGTAAGTGTCTTGGTTCTGGAGGCTGACCGCTGGGGTTTGAGTAGTACCTGTTTTGGGAGCATGGACGGTTCATGTCTTAAAGCCCTATTCCTCAACTTAACATTTAGGTATAATAATCCCTCGTTCATAGTGCTATAGTAAGTATTAAATAAGTTTTAAATGCACTGCATGTGAAAGCACTCAATACATTTGAGGTAATAACATTAAATGTAAACTGGCATGGTTCAAAGTGTAAATAATAAGATAGGCTATTGGAAGCACTCAAAGAATACAGAACTGGGGTGATGTGGCTAAAGATAGATTAAGCTAAAATATAGAATTTGCATCTTTTCCATAGCCCTGTCCAGAAGGAATGTATAAATTTGTTGCCATCCCTAAGGAACTAACAGCTTTTCTGTTCCCATTTTGCATTCTAGGGGTAATTATTTTACATATGTATACTTTCGGAACCTTTTGAAACCACTCATGAATATTTGGGTGTAAATAGGCCTTCACCCTATTCTGCTGTTCCCACTTCCTCACAGTTGGTGGTCACATTCCCCACTGCTTGTGGACCTCTGGCCAAAGTTTCACTTTTGTGGCTGGCCTCCATCCCACCCAATTCAATCCAATTCTTCAAATCACATTTTAGGGAAACACTTTACTGTTGGGTGTTTTATTAAATTCAGATGCATTATGTTCACTGGGTTTACTATTCTAATTCTAGGATTCAGCTTAAAAGATCAAACTGGTATACCATGCCACATTCACACATTTTCAAAATAGCCCAGAAAATTTAGTGGAAACCCCTAATTAACATGACAGCACCACAGTTTATAGTCTCGAACAATCAACACCTTTCTTCCCTTGTGATAACTTTTTCTTTGCAATTTCATGCCTCACAATTTGTAGCTTACACTTCCTGGAATTCATATTTATTTTGAGGGCATGATTGGTGACTATTTCTTTCCTTTGCTATGACCCTGGACCTGAAAAGCATAACTATTTTCTATCTCAACAGAGGACACAAGTTACACTTCCACTCAACAATCCCACTGGACTACATGAAGGCTCCATCTTAACTAACAGATCTCTTAAATAATGATTTTATCTGATAACTTGGTTAAAGAGCCCGAAATGTTTTATTATCAATTGCTTCACTGTTGCTGACATAAACTAATCACTAGTAGTCTCATTCATTTATTTATCTTCTTGAAACTCTGATTTTCCAATATGTACAACTCACCTTTTCTGCTTTAATTTTCACTGGTTCTCCCAGCCCTTAGTTATAGAGAATCATCTAGCTGTGGAGAAATCACTAACCCTTTGAGACTCCTGTCCCATAGCTGAAATCTACATTCCGCCAATTCTCTGAGAAGTTTTAAAGCTGTTATTTCTTTTTTTGTTTCAACAGATTTGTTCCTAATCATGTGGAAAGGGCTGCTAAAATACAAAATGTACTTACTCCAAGTGAGATTCCCAGTTCACAGATACAATAGTAAACCTAATTTGCAAATAAGCCATAGTCATACACATAACATTTCACACACATATTAATATTGCCGTTAATGTTAATATTAAGCAGTTATTTGTGAAACAAATTGGCATAATTTCTTTATGAGATTGTTTTACAGGATTTTATCAGCTGTTGCAAGAAAAGAACTGAACTGCAAAAGGGATTGAAGTAGTATCTCATTACTCTTCCTTAGGGAGGGTATTGAATTTGGTTAAAAATCAGTCCACTTCTTTAGAAATTATGTTTCAGAAAGACAAATGTAAAATGCCAGATGGTGGAGTTGAAACAGAGACCTCATTTGAGTCAATGAAAAGTCCGCTCTGACTTACTATTCTTGTCCCATTAAACGTTATTTACTTTTATTTTTTAATCCCACTTAACTGAGTTTTACTGTCTTATGAAATACATAAAACTTCATAATGCACTTTAACCCTAATCGTATTTAAAAGGTTATTTTATATAGATCTACTCTAAATTCTCTCAGTCTCTATAATAACGAAATGTTCTTGTTTGACTTATTTCCATGGAACCAGCAGTCCTAGCACATAATGAAGATATATAATAGGTCACTTGTCATTTAAATTAATTCCACTTTTTATTTATATAATCTTGTATAAGAAACTGATTCTACTTCAAAAAGGTTCCTAGCTGTGTCTATTCCTTCTAAAACCATAGAAAAGCTCAAGTGATTGTGTTAAACTAAATAATACTTCATTATCCTGCCATTATAGAAATGACAAGGCAGAGACAGAAACATATCAATTATCTGGCTTTCTCAGTAACTGAGCTATTCCTTATAAGTAGTTTTGTCAAGAAATGAAGTGTCTCCTATTCTGAGTTTAAAATATTCATATTAATCATTTGGCATAGAAATTGGCTAAAAAATATTCACTGTGTCCCTACAGGCCAGTCTAGAGGAGACTACCAATTATTAAAAAAAAAAAAAAAATCTGGCCAGGCGCAGTGGCTCATGCCTGTAATCCCAGCACTTTGGGAGGCTGAAGTGGGTGGATCACCTGACGTCGGGAGTTTGAGACCAGCCTGACTAACATGGAGAAACCCTGTCTCTACTCAAAATACAAAATTAGCTGGGTGGTGCATGCCTGTAATCCCAGTTACTCGAGAGGCTAAGGCAGGAGAATTGCTTGAACCTGGGAGGCGGGGGGTTGCGGTGAGCCAAGATCGCACCATTGTACTCCAACCTGGGCAATAAAAGCAAAACTCTGTCTCAAAAGGAAATATTCCATTCTCAGTCTGCTGAGAGCAAACCCAGTGGCTCAGGGGAGGAGGAAAGAGTTGCTTCAGGACTGACCCTGGCCATGGCTGCACATCCTCTGGTTTCATGTACTCCCATTTGGACACTTTTTCTTGTAGCCTTTTGTGTGCTTCACCCCTGAGTCCAGGCAACCGATTCAGGTGACCAGAGTCTCTCGCCTCTGACCTAGAGCTTTCTTTGGCATATGGGTTCCTTTTTCCCAGATTCATGGTATTAATCACACTGAGTCAGTACCTTGACATCTCGGCCTAAGGATCTATTGTCACAAATGGTCTTATGGAAATTCTAGCTCTAAAGGCACATAAGTGAATCAATGAAATCCTGAAACACACACATACACACACACACACATACATTTATTTTGTAGAAAATAAAAATTCCATGCTGAAACAATGTAGCTACCACTACTATTGAATTAGCATGCAGCATGTCTTTGCTGTGCTAGAATCCAGGGTTGATCACAGGGTTGTGGAGATGTGTTGGGCTGCTTATTTTTTCACTTTGCAGCCCAGAATGGCTGTAGTATCCCAGTTCTCATTTAGCCTATCATTTGTCAGCAACCACCAGGAAAGTCATACCTCTAGCTGCTCAGTGCAGGTCCCTAAAATTTTATTTGTTAAAATAGCATACACATAATTTACTTTTTGGGGATGTATAATTCTATAAATTTTAAGATGTGTGTAGAGTTGGGTAACCACTGCCACTGTCAGGACTTGAACAGTTCCATCACTGTAAAAAATAGCCTTCGTGCCATCCCTTTGAAGTCACACCCTCCCACTCCCCTTAAACCCTGGCACTCTCAGATCTGTTCCCTGTCACTATGGTTTTGTCTTTTAGAGGATGTCATATCAATGGAATCATACAGTTTGTAACTTTTTGAGACTAACTCCTGTCATGTAGCATGATGCCTTTGAGATTCACACAAATAGGGTATATCAAGAAGTCATTTCTTTTTACTACTGAGTAGTATTCCATTACAGGGAAATACAACACTTTGAATCATTCTCCACTGAAGGACATCTGGGTTATTTCTAGTTTGGGTAATTATAAATAGAGTTGCTATTTGTATGGGTTTTTATGTGAAGTTTTCCATTTCTATAGAAAAACACCCCAGGAGTATGCTTGCTGGGTCACATGGTAAATGTATGTATGCGTTAACTTTTTAAGAAACTGTTGTTTTCCAGAGTCGCTATGCCATTTTACATTTTCTTTCTTTCTTTCTTCCTTTTTTTTTTTTGAGACAGATTCTCTCTCTGTTGCCTAGGCTGGAGTACAGTGGCATGATCTCAGCTCACTGCAACTTCTGCCTTACAGGATCAAGCAATTCTCCCACCTCAACCTCCTGAGTAGCTGAGACTGCAGGCATGCACCATGTCCAGCTAATTTTTGTATTTTTAGTAGAGACAGGGTTTTACCATGCTGTCCAGGCTGGTCTCGAACTCCTGACCTCAAGTGATCCACCCACCTCGGCCTCCCAAAGTGCTGGGATTACAAGCATGAGCCACCGCACCCGGCCCCCATTGTACATTTTCACCAGCAATATATGACAGATCATCTTCAGCATCCCTTGGTGTTGGTGTTACTTACAATTTTAGCCATTCTGATGAGTGTGATGGCATATTTCATTGTAGTTTGAATTTCCATTTCCCCAAGGACTGATGATGTTGAATATGTTTTTAAGTGCTTATTTGCCAACAATGTATCTTCTTTGGTTAAGTGTCTCCTAAAATTATTTGCTCATTTATCTTTAAGGATGTTGAATGTTCGCCCCCACTCTCTTCTGGCCTGCAGGGTCTCCGCTGAGAGATCTGCTGTGAGTCTGATGGGCTTCCCTTTGTGGGTAATCTGACCCTTCTCTCTGGCTGCCCTTAGCATTTTCTCCTTCATTTCAACCCTGGTGAATCTGATGATTATGTGCCTTGGGGTC
>PVKP010002014.1:86810-131703 GCA_004027715.1 Plecturocebus donacophilus
GGTGTTCTCTGTATTTCCTGGACTTGAATATTGGCCTGCCTTGCTAGGTTGGGGAAGTTTTCCTGGATAATATCCTGAAGAGTATTTTCCAGCTTGGATTCATTCTCTTCTTCACATTCAGGTACACCTATCAAACGTAGATTAGGTCTTTTCACATAGTCCCATATTTCTTGGAGACTTTGTTCATTTCTTTTTACCCCTTTTTCTCTAATCTTGCCTTCTTGTTTTATTTCATTGAGTTGATCTTCGACCTCTGTTATCCTTTCTTCTGCTTGGTCAATTCGGCTGTTGAAACTTGTGCATGCTTTGTGAAGTTCTCGTGTTGTGTTTTTCAGCTCCATCATTTCACTTATATTCCTCTCTAAGTTGTCCATTCTCGATAGTATTTCGTTAAATCTTCTTTCAAGGTTCTTAGTTTCTTTGCATTGGGTTAGAACATGTTCTTTTAGCTCACAGAAGTTTCTTGAACTTTCAGCCTAGAATTTCATATCCAGCCAAAGTAAACTTCATAAGTGAAGGAAAAATAAAATTTTTTTGCGAACAAGCAAGTACTCAGAGATTACATCACCACCAGGCCTGCTTTTCAAGAGCTTCTGAAAGAAACACTACACATAAATGGGAACAACCAATATCAGCCATTCCAAAAACATATCAAAAGGTAAAGAGCATCACCATAATGAAGAATCTACATCAACTAATAGGCAAAATAGCCAGCTAGCATTACCAGAAGCTGCAATTTTCGTCTCTGATAAAACAGACTTTAAAACAACAAAGACCATAAGAAACAAAGAGGGACATTACATGGTGGTGAAAGGATCAATGCAACAAGAAGAGCTAATGATCCTAAATACATACGCACCCATTACAGGAGCACCCAGATACATAGGGCAAGTTCTTAATGACTTACAAAGAGACTCAGACTCCCACACAATAATAGTGGGAGACTTTAACATTACACTGTCAATATTAGACAGATCAACGAGGTAGAAAATTAACAAAGATATCCAGGACTTGAACTCAGACCTGAAACAAGTAAACTTAACAAATATTTACAGAACTCTCCTCCCCAAATCCACAAAACATACATTTTTCTCCGTATCACATTACACCTATTTTAAAAGTGACCACATAATTGGAAGTAAATCACTCCTCAGCAATTGCATAGCATCTCACAGGTTTAAATAAAATATTGATTGGCTGCTTATTTGTTATTTTCATCCCCTTTTCCTTCCTGTCTCCATTGTTAAGCACCATTATTGGCATAAAAGAGGTTTTTAATACCCATTTTTAGACTACATTCTAGCCTGGGCAATAAAACAAGAATCCTTTTCTCTCTCCTGCTTTCTCTTCCTCTTTCTTTCTCTCTTTCATTCTTTTTTTTCTTTCTTTTGCTCTTTCTTTCTTTCTCCTTTTCTCTCTTTTTCTTTCTTTAAAAAATATTATTTGCTCATTTAAAAAATAGGGTAGCTTGTTTATTTATTGTTGTTTTAAGTGTTCTTTATATATTCTGGGTATAAGTCCTTTGCTGGACATATGATTTGCAAATATTTTCTCTCAGTCTAAAATCTCTCTCCTCGTTCTCTGTACACTATCCTTTGCAGAGCAAATGGTTTTTATTTTGTGGAAGTCAAATTTCTCAATTTCCTCTTTTATAGATTATGATTTCAGTGTTGTATCTAAGAACATTTTGCTGAACTCAATGCCACAAAAATTTTCTTTTATGTTTTCTCTTAAAATGTTTATAATTTTCTGTTTTACGTTTAGATCTATTATCTATTTTGAGTTAATTTCTGTATAAGATGTAAAGGTTGTAGTTTGAGGTTCACTTTTTTTGCATATGGATGTCCATTTGTTCTAACATCACCATGACCTTTTTAAATGTGAGTCTTTCATTTTTGTTGAGATATAGAAAACCAGTTGCCCAACTTATTAGAACAGCTCATAAAAACAGAGGCTTTTTACACCTAGAGTGGTTTTTACTAAATGATCTTTCCCCACTCTTAATTTGGGTTGTGCTCTAGGCGGTTGAGAGTAATATCTGGATAACCGAAATTCAGCATATGTAAAGACAATCAAACTGCTTAAGCTGAAATACCCTTTCTTTCTTTTTATTATTTTTTTTTTTTCAGACAGAGTCTTGCTCTGTCATCCAGGCTAGAGTGCAGTGGCATGCTCTTGGCCCACTGCAACTTCCACCTCCTGGGTCCAAGGGATTTTTGTGCCTTAGTCTCCTGAGTAGTTAGAACTACAGACATGCACCACCATACCTGGGTAAAATTTTTTTTTTTTTGGTATTTTCAGTAGAGACAGGGTTTCACCATGTTGGCTGGCCAGGCCGATCTCAAACTCCTGAGCTCAGGCAATCCACCCACCTCAGCCTCCCAAAGTACTAGGGTTACAGGCATGAGCTGAGAAATACTATTCGAATGAGATCTCAAAAGATGTTGGTGTGTGAAAAAAACCCTTTCAATGAATGAGTCTCAGAGGTAGAAAAGCCTAATAGTTGCTCATAAAAATGATAAGATTTCACACCAGCTACATCTAGAAGATGAGAATGCATAGACCCTAGTGTGTCTACATTATGTAGCTAACAGGAAGACACTGGGGTCATCTGAGCCCAGTTATTTTTAGTTTTCATGCCTATTGTCAGTATTTAAACATGTGTTTTTAGAAGCACTTGATCATCATCTTACTGCCAAATAGTGTTATGGGTTGAATTGTGTCCCTCCGCAGTGGATGTATTAAGTCTTAACCCCTAGTACCTACAAATATAATCTTATTTGGAAATAGTGTCTTTGTAAATGTAATTGAGTTAAGATAGGCCATTAGGGTGTGCCGTAGTTATAACTGGTGTCCTTATAAAAGGAAAATTTGGACCCAGAGACAGAGAGAAGGGAATGCCATGTGACAGCAAAGGCAGAGATTGGAGCAGTGCATCTTCTAGCCAAGGAACACGGAGGGCCTATAGCCACCACCAGAAGTGAGGGGAGGCAAGGAAGCCTTCCCCACCATTGGCGTTAGAGTAAGCATGGCCCTGCCATCACCTTGATTCTGGACTTTCAGTCTCTAGATCTGTGAGAGACTAGATTTCTGCTGTTTTAAGTCATCCAGTATATGGCACTTTGTTTTGACAATCTTAAAAAATGAATATAAACAGTTTACATCTTTTTGGCATTATCAATTTGTATTACTAAAGTTTTAGGTACGATCTGAAAGATAAACTTTGGCCCTGTTCCCTATTGAATGCTCTCAAATTCAAAATTATGAGAGTCTGGTTTAGAAATGGCAACGGGAACCCATGAACTAGATTTGTAGGTCAAACACTCTCTGCCCTGGGCATAGCTGTAGATGTGTATGTAGTAGCATAACTGCATGTAGTAATTGAAATATTAACGTAGGCACTTTCTGGCCCAAAGTCAGAAGGGAAA
Organism: Plecturocebus donacophilus; assembly: GCA_004027715.1. Taxonomy (NCBI): domain Eukaryota; kingdom Metazoa; phylum Chordata; class Mammalia; order Primates; family Pitheciidae; genus Plecturocebus; species Plecturocebus donacophilus. The sequence continues at coordinate 90,239 of PVKP010002014.1, forward strand.
TGTAGGAATATCCTATGTGGTTCTCCTGGCTGCCACAAATCCTCTGGGCTGCAGGAAGCATGTCTAGATGCTGTACTTTTGAGTGAGTAGCGAGCTGGGTCTGTGTTGTGACAGCAGGCTGGGATGATTTTGGAAGAGTTTGCGATAGCTCAGAAAGTAGAAGAGGCTGGGAGAGCACTGCCAGAGGGCTTGGAGCCCATCCAGGTCTGTTTGTCTTACTGCCCAGGCGCCTCCCTCAGCTCTGCTTGGAAGCAACCAAAGGAACGCTTGGGAAAGAGTTCACAGAGAGCAGGCAGGGACCCAGTTTCTGACTAGTTAGGGGCATCTGATGGAGAAGAGAGTTCACTTCAAAAGAGCTAAAAATAAATATGTAATGACTAGAGACGATTTTTTTTTTTTTTTGGTGGCTTTATGTGGAACAGCCTATCCATTCCTTTAAGACAAACAGATAGATGTAAGAGATGTGTTACAGAGCTGGCCAAAATAAACACGATGCCTCCTCCCAGCTGACAATCACGTGGGGTGGAGGAATTGCCATCTCAGCTCTGAGAAAAGCAGCACTCGTCCCCTTCACGAGTTTGTTCTGGGTGCAGGAACGGTCGCTATGGTGCCTTTTTAGGTGAAGGTGGGCTGCGCAAGGGAGGCCAGAGCATTTCAGCACCAGAGACAGCCCTGCGGCTGCGCAGTGAGACGCCGCTCAGGCCGGGAGGGCTCTCCCCACGCCCCGACTGTGGAGGAGCTCCGGGCGCTTCTGATTGTTTCTCACGCCCACCCATTGGTATTTTTCTCCCGCAACAATTCAGAACTGCAGTGGACTCAACCCAACTCACTCTACTCAGGGTCGCAACTTCTATTTTGTCTCTAGCATCTAGAAGTGACTTCTTCCCTGTTACGGACTGAACGAGTCCCCTGAAATTCATAGGCTGAAGTCCCAGTACCTTAGAATGAGGCCCAGTATGGAAGTAAGATCACCGTAGGTGTAATTAGTTAAGGTCATTAGGGAGGGTCGGTCCCAATCCCAACATGAGTGGCGTCTTTATAAAAAAGGAAAATCTGGACACAGACACCTGCGCAGAGGGAGAAGGCTACGTGAGGAAGAAGGCAGAGGCTGGAGTGATTATTTTGCAAGCCCAGGAAGGCCAGTGACTGGCAGCAAAGCACCAGTAACTAGGGGAAGAGACATGGAACCAATTCCCTGTCAGCCCTCAGGAGGAACCAACTCTGCCGAACCCTTGATCTCAGGCTCTAGCCTCCAGAACTCTGATACAATAAAACATTTTATTGTTGAAGTACTCTGTTATAGCCATCCTAGGAAACGGATGCAGTCCCCAGCATTAAGTATGAAATCAGATGGGAGGCGCTAAGGGTGGAGAGTGGGCTGGGAGACCCATCCACTCTCCACAGTGGGGTTGCCATGGAGAGGCTAGGATGCCCAGCATATGTCCTACTCCCTCCATGGACCTGACCCCACCAGTGGCCCTGGGCTGATTTTACCAAGCCCCCCTTCCCTGTTGCATTCTGAAGGAGCCCTGCAGGGCAGCAGCAATGGGGAGAGAGACTAAGGGGCCAGGACTCCAGGTCTCAGACACACAGACAAGACATGACAACGAAGCCCGTTTAAATTTAATCAGAGCCTTGAAGACAGGAAGCTGCAGAGTTTAATTCCCTGAGGGATGATATATTCGGGTTCCAAGTATATCAGTTATTCTAAAAATAAAAGTAAACATGTGAAGGAAATAAATTAATAAACACACCAGCCAAGTTTTCATTAGAAGACTGCTGCTTTTCCTGCCCTAGAAATCTTGCTTCCTCAGTCAGGCCTGTGCTTCTCTTGTAGGCTGATCCTTGGAGTGATGAATGTAACATTCTAGAACTCTCTGTCAGGACCTTTCACTTTTGTTTCATTCCTCCTTCTATTTGCTTTCCACCCCAACTTTCACTAGCATTCTTCCTTTAAATGAAACAATGCATGCCTTGAGTCTAATACAATGCTTAGCAAATATTTGTTTAAGAAAGGATAATTCTTTTCATCCACAGTTTCCTGTCTCCTAATGGTCCTTTTATTCTATCTTCTTTAAATAAATGTGTCTCATACCTTAAGAAATTCATGAAGTTAGAGATTAAAGATGTATTTTGTGTTGCAGGCCCTATTTTGTTTTAATAAAGCTTATTTATCAAATTTATTAATAAAATAAAGTTTATTTAGTTGCTAACAATTTAAATGAGTGATATACATTTATATATATGTGTGTATATATATAAACATGTTTATATGTATGATATATATTTATATAAATGTGATATATAATTTATATATGTGATAATCAAATATATATAAATGTATATGTGTGTATATACATGCATATATACTCACATGTGTCTGTAAATGTTTTTAATAAAGCACTTAAAATGGATTTTCAACTAAATTGTCTGAGAAAATTGGAAGGTCTGGCTTCACTAGGCCCACATTGCTGTTTGGCCCCTTCTGGCTAGAGCTCAATGAATGCAGCCCCCTCCCAACCCAAGATGGAAGATGTACACCCTTCCATCTTTCTGTGTCCCATCTGTCTCTTTCCCTCTGGACATTATGGCTCTGCAATGGCCTGGGACAGTAGGTATGACTTCCTATTTGTGAAATTGCTCTTTTTTTCAACTCTGCTTCCTCCTCGTCTTCTTATAATTTTTCACATAGCATTGTACCCGTTCCCTCAGTCAACTAACTCAATCTAAAGCTCTTCCTGTTGAAAAGAAAACCTGGCTAGTGTTTATATTAACCGAATATCAGCAGTGTTGGCCAGAAATGGCTGCTTATATCAAATGTGGCAGAGTAAACCGAAATCTGCAACATTAGTATTGCTTAAATAGAATCACTGGAGGTCCACACCTATTAATGCATTGAGCTTCTGTTTGATACTTTTCTAATATAAATTACTAAATAAATATTTCCTTTTAAATTTCATTTTATGAGCCAGCTCTCTCTAGGGACAAAATTCGACAGTGGTTCATACAAAGGAAAGAATTAATTTCTACTAGCACTTTGCAGTGTGTAAAGTTTACAAAGTTCCTTCGTGTGAACGTTGAACTTAAAGTTGGCTACCCGTCATTATCAACTTGGCTTTGAGGATGATGTGCATTGGAACAGCAGCAGTAGAAAAAGGGAATTGGGAGAAGCCGTGGAATGATATGCTTCTAATTCTGTCCTTGCTGGGGAGCGGGAGAATCACAATGTCTAAAAGGGTCAGGGAGGTGGATAACAAAATTTAGCTCAGTTCAGGCTGGAATAACTGAAGGTGTCCAACCTGACAGGTGAATTTTGGTCATGGTGACACTCTTAGGCCAAGGGAATTTAATATCCTCAGTTGGGAAACACCTATCAGGTTTGAAGCAGAAATAGAGTCTGAGAAAGTAAATATCAAGATGTCTGGAAATACAAGAATTATAGCGAAGCTGACTCCATTGGTCTCAGCCAAGGGATCATTCTTTGGAAGCCTCCTGGAAGCCACAGGCAGAACTTTCCATCTGCAGCCCACAGTCTGTGCTTCGGCTCAGCTGCAGCCACAGGGCAACAACTTCTGTCTTCTAATCCCACATAAGGAATCTCCTGGGTGCAATCCAACCAGGGACCCATTGAGCCGGGACCCTGGAAAATTAAGTTTTCAGACTTTGTAACCTTGGGGTTTGGGAGGAAAATAGAAAAACAAAGACAGTACTATCAAAAACAGTATCTGGGCCAGGCAGGGTGGGTGACTCCTGTAATTCCAGTACTTTGGAAGCTAAGACTGATGGATCTCTTGAGGCCAGGAGTTTGAGACCAGCCTGTTCAACATGGTGAGACTCCATCTCTACAAAAAATTTAGATTAGCTGGGCATGGTGGCGTATGCCTGTAGTCCTAGCCACTTGGGAGGCTGAGGCATGAGGATTTGAGCCCAGGAACTCAAAGTTGCAGTGAACTGTGATCATGCCACTGCACTCTAGCCTGGGTGACAGTTTGAGACCCTGACTCAGAAATAAATAAATAAAATAAAAAATAGCATCTGGCACACTTCTCTGGGCCTTAGTTTCCTCACCTGTAAAATCAGAATACGATGACAAACTTCCTGAAATGATTGTGGAGATTATATATGTGCTTGGGACATAGTAACTTCCCAGTTATCAATAACTTCTACTCTGGAGCTTGGAGCACTAAGGAAAAACCAAAATACTATTCCTAAGAACCACAGTGCCCTTGTCCAATAAGGCAACTTGGCTCAGAACACAGGTTCTGGAGTCAGAATACCTGGATTCAATCTCAGCCTCCCTCCTTATTAATTGGGTAATTTGGACAAGTTACTTAACCTCCCTGTGCCTCAGTTTGATCAGTTATAAAATGGGTACAATGGAGGTACCCAATAACCTTCATCATAGAGTTATTGTGTAAGTTAGGGAGTCAATATATATAGAGTGGTTAGCAATATTACCCTTAAATTCTCACTATATTGTTTTTTCTAATTTTTTTTAACATTTTAAAATAATTTTAGACTTACAGAGCAGTTGCAAATATGTTGCAGAGACTTCCCATATGCCCTTCCCCCAGCCACCCTTAAGGCTAACATCTTACAAAATCATGGCACAATTACCAAGACTAAGACATTTATATTGGTACAACACTCACTATAGACTTCATTAGAATTTCACAGTTTTTTTCACCCATGTCTTCCCCCCACTTCCCCAGTATTCAATAAAACATCTAAAAAATGGATTTCTAACTTATCTGAAAAAAATGGAAGGTCTGGCTACACTAGGCTCACATTCCTGCTTGACTACTTTGGGCTAGAGCTCAGTAAATGTAGCCCCCTTGGAATGGAAGATGTGCACAAAATCCCTTTGTGTTTAACCATTGCATCTTTTTAGTTTTCTTTGATCTATGACAGTTCCTCCGTCTTTTTTGTCATTTGCCACCTTGACATTTCTCAGGAGAACTGGTAAGGTTTTTTTTGGTAGAATGTTCCTCAGTTTGTTTGTCTGACTTTTTCTCATGAATAGATTTAGGTCACATATTTTGGGAACAAAAGCCACAGGGAGGACGTGCCTTTCACAGTGTCAGTGATGTTATCATTGATCACTTGGGTTAGGTGATGTCTGCCAGGTCTCACCACTGTAAATAATCACTATCCCTTTTGTTTTGGGGAAGATACTTTGGGACTATTCCACAAATTGTTTCTCTTTAAACTTTTGCCTGCTAGTATAAATGTTCATGGGTGAATCTTGACTGCAATGATACTGTGGTATTCTGATAGGGGTTTCCTATTTTCATCATATTTTCTACATTTATTAATTTGAATTATCTTATAAGAAAGAGTTATTCCTTTTTTCCTCTTATTTATTTATTCTATCATTTATTTATATCACTATGGACTCATGAATATTTCTTTTATTCACTGGGCATCCTCATGCTCATAAAACAACATTATTGCTATTTATTTTCTTGCCGAAATTGTTCCAGTATTGGCCATTGCAAACTCCTGCAAGCCACCTCCTGATTCCTTTTCATGTGCCCCCATTCTTTCTGAGCCCCTCTGTTTTGGCACCACAAGATGTTCTAGGCTTATCTTGTATTTTCCCTGTTTTGACCTTTGAATTGACCACTTCTCCAAGGAATCTTGGTTTTTCTTTTTTTAAAAAAAAAGTAAATTTTTACAGTCCTGGTTCTTTTTATTAGGGAATGGTATTTAGAAAGCAAGATTGGAAAGGCAAATGGTAAATTTTAATATATATTTATAATTTTTTTCTTTAGGTTTCAATATTTTTTCCTCCCATGTGTCTCTTTCATGGTAAGTTTTGTTTGTCTAATATGTGCATGAGTTTGTACATGGCATAGGGCTGCACGGGGCCCTTCCTCTCTGGAGGAGAGTCAGACATGTATGCAGTTAACGTTCAGAAAAGAAAGAACATGACAAATGCTATGCATATTCTCAGGTGTAGGAGAAGTGTCCTCTCAGAGGAAGAAGGGGACTCAGGAAAAGCTTCCTAGGGGAAAGAGATCTCTGCAGAGATCCTCGAAGAACAATCACACTCCTTGGGTGGAGATTTGGCAGAGAGCATTGCACAGAGGAGAAACAGTATGATCATGAGCGATGGCCAGGCACAGGTGCATGTAGGGCCTCTGTAGAGTAGGGCTGGGAGTGGTAGGAGAGGCAGTCCACCATGGGCCCTGAAAGTCCTGCACATTCTTGCAGAGTATCAAGAAAACAAAGACCCAATCACTTCTGATCAAGATACCCCTCTGTTTCTCAGAGTATTGGCAATGAGCAACCTTGAAGGATGAGGTAATATCTTTCCCTCCAAAGCAGGTTTGCTTCTGCATGCTATAAAAATGGTGAGTCCCTTAAGCTCAGTGTTCTTTTATGCTGCAACCTACTGCATATGCAGGCAATCATGATGGGCACTTGCACTGCCTGCATGGGACTAGGAGACTTAGTTATAGCTTTTATGGTGAGTAATAAAGTCCTTTGTCTCTGACCCTGGAGTCTTGTTTTCTCTGCTGATATTCATGAAATGATAACAGTCTAGCATATTATAAGTAGGGTAAAATCCCAGCCCCTGCACAGTTCTTGGTAAGAGAAGGGTGGGACTTCAAGTTGGGAAGACAGGTTACATTTCTAGCAAGAGCAAGAGCCTGGAATTCATTTCCTTCTCATAGGTACTCTGCTTTGGAGACTTGCAGAAGATGAAAATTGCAGCTCCTCTCTTCCTTTTCCCCAAATGAAGGGCTTTTTTATTCATGGCTCAATTATCATGACACATATTAATTGTTTATGCATTTTTTTTTATTAGAGGTCTGTTTATCTGAGGATTGTTTCTCTTTATTTGTCTCTGTCGTGTTTGTGGTTTCAGTATAGTAACTAGCAAAAGGTACTGCTTTGGTTAAATCTGCTTTTTTAATAACTCTGGATTGGATTAAACTGAATCAGAGGTTATATGCATGCCCACCAATTGGATGCAGCCGGGGGAAACAGAAACAATTTTTCTGATGCAAGAACTTGGCATAATAGGGCTTTGAGAGGGCATTGAGTCACCAAGGAGTCAGCAGGCCAGACGCGGCACCAGTGAAGCGTGATGCTTAAAGCAAGAGCGGGTCAGAGGCCAGGTGTACATATAAGACACATATAAGGACACAAATGTCAGGCAATAAGAGTGGATGCAAAACTTAGTGCTTTGTAAATAAGCGAGAGCCGGGAGACCTAGTAGGGCAAGACAGGTACAGAGCAAGCTGAGCAGAAAACCACAAGGAGACCCCGCAGTTGAGAAGGACCTTGCCCACTGGGGTGAGTGCCCATCCAGTAGGAGGGTCGATGCTCTCTCCTTCCCAGAGCAGAGCCAGGCCCAGTGTGTGACTAGATCAGGAATACAAGCAGCAGCAAATTGGGAGTGAAGAAATCAAGGAAGCGCTTTGTGAGTTAGCTCTGGCTTAACTCCTGTACTTGAAGCCAAGAGGAAAAAGACATTTTGAGGATGACATCTCACTTTTGAAACACTATAATAGATTTTCTTGGAGGAGAATAAAAATGTAGTGCATCTTTTTTAGTGCATCTTCATTAAACCTTGGGTCCTACTGACATTTTTATTTTTCAGCAAAAGCATTTTGCCAGCAGATCAGACCTTGATGATCTTAAAAAAAAAAAAAAAAAAGAGTGATGCTATTGATGAGAGACATGTTGTTCAACATTGTGGTTCTTTAAACCAAGATACCACCTCCAGATACACAGAATAGTCTCTTTGAAATGTCTATCAGGTTATAGAATTAAAAATATGTTTATCATTCAAAATGTGAGATAAAGGTTTCAGAGAAGCTGACAATGTAGAAATAAGCTTCTAAAAAAGGTGCAGTCTGAAAATAGACACATGCTCTCTCTGTCCCCTCTGTCCTGGCACACATAACCCAAAATTTGGACCCTCACATTTGTAACTCATTTGCATATGTAAGTGCCAGTTGGCAGTATTTTGAACACTTCAGCAGTTCTCTGTGCATTCGTCTAAGTTGGGGCTGCTACTGAAACCCTATTTCAATGTGTTTTGTTTTTCCTGCCATTTCAAAATGAAGTCATGAGCTTGGGCCCTCTTCCAAGAAGGTCCAGAAAGTAACTTTATTTTTACCCTTTTCCTGTCCTATATCCCACATCATTCAACATTCATGCAAAATGGTAACTGGAGGTCTTACTGTCATTTCTGTAGATCCCAGAATGTCTAACAGTGATTTGGGGCAACATTTGGGAAGCCATTCAAGGAAGATGAGCTCAGGTGACCCTAGACATATCAGCTTCTGTTAGTAGCATGTCACGGTTTTTGGAAGAAATAAACAATGCTAGAAGGGGGCAAGCAGAGAAGCCTATCACACCATTTCCAATTTCCCCTAAGCTTCTATTTTCTTCTAGGTTAAATCGTTGTGTTACCATAGGTGCTATTTTTTTTCTTTCCTTTTTCTCCATCCTCAAATTTCTTTTCTTTTCACCTCCAACGACGCATCTGTTAATCGATACACAAATGTTTGGCTCTGCATCCGGAGCCGGGGAATGGACAACACGGTTGGTTTACCCACAAAAGCATTCACAACCATGCAGTAGGAATGAGAGCTGGGAAATGTTGCTCAGTAGGATAATTAAGAGATGGATTCATTTTCAATTCGATTTCTACTTTAAATTTATTTTTTCTTGGTAAAGGTTCATACCTTAATGGTTACAAATGGAAATACAGGAAGACATCTCACCCACCCATTTTTTAAAGCACCTTCTTTCTCTCCCTGGAAGTAACCATTAATTTCTTTTTATCACATCATAGATATTTTATACACATATAAGTTCTTCACTGGAAGGTCAGTGTGAGGCATCAAGAAATAATATTGGCCATGTTTGAAAAGAAGTGCTAGACCAAATATGAATGGATAAAGCTGGGTCTCTTATTCTATGCAAAGATTCCATGGGTACTCTAATAAATGGTGTTTGTGAAGTCTAAAGACAGTTTTTTGGGTGGGTGCAGGGAAGATATGATGCTGACAATTCAGGATCCCAACAAGATTTTTTTGTAGTTTCTTTGCTATTTTAATCCAAATGAAATAGAATGGAAATCAAGGGCAGCTGGTCAAAGGGTCTCTTGAATCATTGTCTTGCTATTAAGACCAAAGGGCTGGGTAGGACACTCAGCTCTTGGTCTGGAGGGTCAGATCAATTAATAGACCCTTGAGCATTAACATGCATAAATGTCTCTGTGACTCCCATTCAGCCCACAGGGGTGGGAAGGGGAGATCTTGCTAAAATGCAGTCAGTGACTCATTGGGTCTAGGATGCCTGCGTTTCTAACAAGCTTCCAGGTGCTGCTGGTATTGCTGATTCTTGGAGTGCACTTTGATACCAAGAACCTAAACAGATGCTGCTTCCAAAAATTTCTTTTTCTATGGGCTGATGACAGAGCTGGGAATAATGACTTTTGATATCTTTCCCTATCCTAAGAGCAATTCTGATGTAGGTTGACCTCAGAGCATGCCTTGAGAACCCCAGCTCCTAAACCTGAAATTTTATTTTTTTCTATGACACACAGAGTCAGCAACATAATTGTAGAGGAGAAGAGAACAGGCATGAGGAGGGGAAGGATGTGAAACAGACAGGACAAAGCTGCAGGAAGATGACCATCTAGACCAGATGGATAGAGGGTGAATCCAGTGCATATTATGCAATCCAAACTGGTGATTTTCTTCTTATCAGAGAGCATATTTTTTTCTATTTCTCTGCTTTAGGCTTTGATATAGCAGCTCCAGAGAATGTCAGCTGATAGACTATCCCTTGAGATTTCTCCTTTCCTAGGAGCTTTGGTTTCAGTCCTCTCATCTTCATTTTATCCCAGTAAAACCAGAGGGAGGATTCGTGGAAGATTCCAGGGCCTGGAATTCTGATGGGCTGTTTTGTACAATTTCATCCCAGGACACCCAGGTGCCCTCACTAAAGCAGATTTTGTCCCTGGACTCAGATTTGGCTTTCAAACATGGAACGTGTAAATGCCTAAAGGGAAATGTGCCCAGATTTTCGACACAGTCCTGACCTCCATTCAGGCAATCAGCAGGCACTGGTTCAGAATCAACTTGGCCTTGGTAAAATGAGTAAAAAGTGTCTGTCTCCCTTGCCTGGGAAACTAGACTTTTCCTGTGACCTCAGGCCCCTCTGAGAGGGCTTCCCAAGGCATCTTGTCCCTGGCAGTCATGGACACATTGTTACTGTGTTCATCTGCTTCTAGGGCTCTAGGGGCAATGGGTCAAGAGTCCATTGAGAATGAGCTGAGGAAGGAGAGAAGTAGCTGCAGGTAATAAATTTCAGCAGCCATCTTTGTCTCCTGGACTCTGAGACCCCTGCCTTAGCACCTCTGAAATGACTACCCCCTTCTCCTCATGACCTGCCCCAGCTGGACAGGATGTGAGAAGTATCCTGGATGGAATTCTTTGCTGCCTTGTACCCCTCGTGTTGAGTATGCTGCTTTTCTTCAGTCTCACTTGACCACACACAACCCCCCGAAGCAGACAGGGAGGGATGAAGTTCTCCATAACTGTGCACCTGCCATTGCTAATGTGGGAAGTGAAAATAACATAAATGCGCTCCAACCCACGCAGCACAGAAACACCAGACAAAAAAATCCCCTTGCAAAATGCCACTGAGACCCCCATTCAGCCCACACCCTCACGTAGGCACTGCATCTGAGCACCTGGCTTGTGGGACATCACACCTCACACCTCACATGCTGTGTTGCTCAGGGTAGGAGAAGGGAGATTTCAGCATTGAAACCAATGCACAGCCTTTTCCAGTTTACCTAGATTATTTAACTACTCAAGCATCTCTTTGAGCTAACAGTGGAGGTTTATTATTATTTTCCATAAAAGTACGAGGATACACAGCTCATGGTATGGGTTGAATTGCCCCCCACATTCCTATGTTGAAACCTTAATCCCTAGTTCCTCAGAATGTGACCTGATTTGGAAATAAGGTTATTGCAGATATAATTTGCTAAGTTATGATGAAGTCATTGGGTGGGTTCTAATTCAATAAGACTGGTGTCCTTATAAAAAGGACACATTTGAACATAGACATTCACATAAAAACACCATGTGAAGATGAAGGCAGAGACTGGGGTGAGCTTCCATCAGCCCAGGAATGTCCAAGATTGCCAGAAAACCACCAGAAGCTGGCAGAGAAGCAGGGAACAGATTCTCCTTCACAGGCCTAGGAGGGAACCAACCCTACGGACACCTTGATTTCAGACTTCTAGCCTCCAGAACTGTAAGACCGTAGCTTTCTGTTGGTTAAGTTGCCCAGTTTGTCGTATTTTGTCATGGCATCCCTGTAAACTAATAGAATCCTAAAGTAACACAGTGGGGCCACAAAATAGGTTGTCCAGAACCTTGCCTACTGTAACTTCCGTAGAGGCTTGTTATATCAATAGGGAGTTAAGAGTGTGAGGGTTCTGACAGTATTTATATTTCAAAAGCCAATGGGGACTTGGCAGAGTGGCTCACACCTATAATCCTGGAACTTTGGGAGGCCGAGGTGGGAGGATCACTTGAACCCAGGAGTTCAAGACCAGCCTGGGCAACAAAGTGAGACCCTGATCTCTACAAAAAGAAAAAAAATTAACTAGGCATGATGGTGTGTGTCTGTGGTCCCAGCTACATGGGAGGTTGAGGCAGGAGGAACCCTTGTGCCCAGGAGGTCAAGGATGCAGTGAGCCACATTCTTGCCACTGCACTCCAGCCTGGGTGACAGAGTGAGACCCTATCTCAAAAAAAAGAAGAGAAAAAAAAGCTAGTGGTGGAGCATCCTTATCTTCCCTGCCCTCCACTTCAGACTCATTCAACAACATCAACTTGTGAACAATCTTCCCCTCTATCCCAGATCACCCTCAGCAGGAGCTTTGACACTTATTCTCAGGCTGTATGCCCTTCTGTTCTGGGCAGCACAGCTGCAAAGCAAACTATCCCTAAACTTAGACGCTTAAGACAACATCCGTTTTATTATATCCTATGGATTTTATAGTTCAGGAATCCAGGCAGGGCTCATTTGGGTGTTTCTTTTTACACATCTGGCATTTACCAAGGTGAATCAGTGGTTCTCAGCCGGCAGAAGGGCTGGTCTGGAGGAGCCAGGACAACCTGACTCACATGTCTGGTGTGTTGGTGGGGACGGCTGGAAAGTGGGGCTTAGTTGGGACTGTTGACAAAGCCCTCTCACTTAGCATCCACAGCACAGTGGCTACAGGTTATTTGAATTTCTTACATGGGTGCTGGTTTTCCCCATAATGAGTATTCCAAGAGCACAAGGTGGAAGTTGCATGGCCTTTTATAACCTAACATTGGCAGTCACAAGCATTGCTTCCATCAAGCTGAATTGGTCAACATGGTCACAAAAGCCCACCTAGATTCAAGGGGAGGGTTCAAGATCTCACCTCTTGATGGGAGGAGAATCATAAATTGTACGGTCACCAAAAATTATCAACACTATTATACCTTTCCATCCCTTGGATGGCCACACACAAAAAAGAAGAAAAGCTCTACTTTCCATTAACCTCTGGCTTTGTGTTCTTAGGGCTCAGAGATGGTGGATGGGAGGTATCCCTCGAGAAGTCCTCCTAGTTGCCTATTTACCTATATTATGGTTGAAATTTTGTTCAAGGAAATCAAACTCTGGGCCCACACGGCATCCAGCTGTGGTCTAGATGTCTCTCAGGAAGCCCAAATCAAGTTAAGCAGGACACTTTCACAAGTTAGCAAGCTCCCAAATATGTATTGTCCTAGTCTGTCATCTTCATGTGTCTAGATTTAATTGGTGACCCTCCAAAGAATCTCTCATTCAGTATCTCTTAAAAGCAGCCACAAATGAAGCCCTTACCTGGACTAGTTGCTCTCTGCAGGAGGCTTAATGATAGACTGAGTCATCTGGAAGAGCAAAGCCTTCAGGATAAGTGGAGGCCATACCACCAATCTATGCCCTTTGGAGAATACCACTCTTAAAACATTGGGTCTATATACAAAATGTACGCAAAAGGGGACCCAATTTTCTGTTTGCCTCCTCTGGCACTTCTATTTATTGCTCTAGTCTCTCTCTACTTCCATCTTGCTCTACCTTGCTTGGGGTTCCCAAGCTGCCTGAATTCCCTGGGAGAAAGGCTCTACTTGTAGAAGCCTAAGGCCAATGAGGCCCAGTAGATTCAAGTCATTCCAGTACTTACTTGACCCTATAATACAAGGCACAATAGAAACAGACAATATGCAATTTGTATTTAATCCCAATATTATAGTCTTGTGTGCATGCATGCATGAGTGCATTGCGAAAGAGAGAGAGAGAGAGAGAGAGAGAGAGAGAAAGGGGTGAGAGGGAGAGAGAGTTCAACCATAACATACAGAGTAAGTTCTGTGAAGATAAAAACTATATAATATTTACTTTCATCTTTGAAAAAAAATTCATCGTAATGTGTTCAGGACATGGTAGATACCAAATGTTTGTAAGAAGATGGACAGGAGAAAGAAGGGGTTAGTTAGGCCAACTTTCTCATTCCTTTCAGAATTCCTGGTGGCATCTCATGTATATGCTTGTGTCTATGGTGGAATGTGGAACAGGAATGGAGAATGAGTGGTATACCAAGTGGGAGACCTTGACCACATAGAGACTGACTGGGAGTGAGTGGGTTGATTACCTGGGTTAGCTTTGGACATACATGGAAGGGACAGAAAGGGGATTGATTATCTGAAGCATGGAGAATTTTCTCAGCTGTTCAGGTTCATGTGCTAGTTGAAGAGAGGCAGTAATAGACTGTGCATTTTTGGTTTCCATGAAGGAAAATGCTTATTTCTGTGCATTATTTAAAACACTGTCTAGTGTCTCCTCAGGCCTGCATTCTAGTTGCCCAAAGGATAGCTCTTCTTCACTTACTTAAGAGCAATCTGCCGTTGGGATTTCTGTTCCAGTTGAAACTGTTTTCTTTTCTTTCTGAGATGGAGTCTCACTTCATTGTCCCGGCTGGAGTGCAGTAGTGCCATCTCTGCTCACTGCAACCTTTACCACTGGGTTGAAGCAATTCACACGCCTCAACCTCCCAAGTAGCTGGGATTACAGGTACATGCCACCAGACCCAGCTAATAATTTCTGTATTATTAGTAATGACAGGGTTTTGCCATGTTGTCTGGGCTGGTCTCAAACTCCTGATCTCAGGTGATCTGCCCACCTTGGCCTCCCAAAGTGCTGGGATTACAGTCATGAGCCACTATGCCTGGCTAAAACTGTTTTCTAGAGTGTTTCATAAATCAGTTCTAAAACAGGTTAAATCAGGCTGGGTGCAGTGGCTACCCAAAAGCACTGACTGATTCTTCAGTTTAAAGAACTATCTTGGGGCTGGGCATGAAGGCTCACACCTGTAATCCCAGCACTTTGGGAGGCCAAAGCGAGGGGATCACTTAGCCAGGAGTTGAAGACCAGCCTGGCTAACATGGCAAAACCCCATCTCTACTAAAAAGTACAAAAATTAGCTGGGGGTGGTAGTGCACACCGGTAGCCCCAGCTACTCCAGAGGCTGAGGCATGAGAATCACTTGAACCTGGGAGGCAGAGGCTGCAGTGAGCAGAGATGGTACCACTGCACTCCAGCCTGGGTGACAGAATGAGATTTCATCTCAATAAATAAATGCATAAATATAAAAATAAATAAATAAAGTGGGTTAAATTTATATTTTCTTAGTCTTGCTTCTTCTAGACTTCATTATTCAACAGTAACCTGCCTATACTTTTTGGGAAAAAGTTATTTCATTTAGAAGTTCTAGTTGCTCATTGTCAGTTCAATGTCCATTACTTCACAGTCATTCTTGTTCTTCCGATGGAGGCCTTAGAGGTTTTTAGTAGGATGAGTAATGTTAGGAAGTCACCCTTTAGAACACTTAATGTTAAGATGGCAGCAAAGCCAGCTGAGGTGTTGGGCAGAGACGGTGAGAGAGTCCCAGAAAGCTTTGGCAACAGTCCAGTTGGGAGGTAACAAAAGATGATCCCAAGTGGACACAAAAGTCACTTTAAAGATGAACAGTTCTAAAGAAGAAACAAAAATATTTATTGACTGGCTAGATAAAGGAAAAGAATCTGAAATCGTTGGTAAAGTTTCGATAAATGCGATTGTGATGTTACAGCTGACAGAAACTGAGAAGTCTGAAAGGGGATTTGGTTTGGGGAAAAGATAAGGGCTTGGTTTTAGGCATGCTAAGTTTGAGGTTCAGATTAGCCCTGACACACCAGGAACCATAGGGTAGTGGTGCACACTCCCCTCCCTCTCCCCAAGGAGGAGCCCCAGTGGTCAAAATCACAGGCACATCATGACGTTTGGGGTGAGAGCGCAAGGGAGGAGTGGAGTGGTTAGTGCTCTCTCTTCTGCATGTAGGGACCGTTTCCTCTTTAAATTGTCTCCTTGTTAGAACTGTTTTCTCCTGCAGCTGGTGTGGTAAGGCAGGCAGGCGTTAGGACTTTTCTTGCTATGGTGGCACTCCATTCTATCTTTAAACCCTTCCTACACCTTAGAAACCCAGAGAGGAACTAGGATGGAACCTTTCAGAAAGAGCGGTCACTCACCCTGCCCTTCCTTCCTCCCACCACCCAGGCCTTTAACAACATGGAGAAAATTAGTCTTTATATTTCATATGTGGCCAGGCAACACAGGTAAGAAAGAGACCAGACAGGTGTCTGAGTTCAAACTGTAGCTGGAAGTCATGTTCCCCTGCCTGGAGGATGTAGTAGGATGGTAGGCCAGGGAGGGATGATGGCCAAGGACTTGGAGTCAGGGATGATGGCCAAGGACTTGGAGTCATGAGCAATGTTTTTCTTTAAAACTAGCATATAATTTTGCTGGTGCTTAAGAGAGCAGAGAGGTGGGAATACAAAATCAAAGTTACTCATGTTTATAGGATAATCCCATAATTGATGAAACCTATGAAGAGAAATATGCTAAAAGAAGAGATAAAAAGCAGAAGTGTCTTGTGACCCAGTAATTCCACTCCCAGACAGTTACCCAGCAACAATGGGCACATACATTCACAAAAGACATTTATATGAATACTCATGTCGGCACTATTTACAACCATCAAAAATGGAATCAAAACCAAGAGCGCATCAAGAGTAAATGGATACGTGTATTGTGGTTAATTCATTCAAGGAATACTCTACAGCAATGACAATTACTAGGCCAAAGTTATAAGCAGCATGGATCTCACATACATAATGTTGAGCCACAGAGGTCAAACTCAAAAGACTACGTGCTGTATGATTATATTTACAGGAAATTCAAAACCAGGAAACGTTATCTAGGCTGTTAGAGGTCAGGAGGCTGGTAATCCTAAGGGCAGGCTCACAAGGACTTTTGGGATTCTGTTTTCATTTTTCCTTCCTAATTTCTTTATCTGGATGTTTGCAATTCAGATATGCTTTAATTTTTTTTTTTGAAATGAACACTATGACTCGTATGTGATATGTGATAAAAATAATCAGAGGGCAGATCTTTGAAAAAGTTCTCTTTTACAAGTTAAATACAGGATGATGAACTGGAGAAGTCATCAAAAAAGAACCAGAATTGCTTTGCTCAGTTCCACAGATGCTAAGAGGAAGTCTTCAGAAATGTAGGCAACTACATAAAAATATTTAACTTACAAAGTCAAACCCCAAAATTAATAAGATAAAAAATCAGACAACTGTCTGGAAAATAATAATAAAGAGCTCATGCAAAAGTCTGTGGAAAAAGTCTCTCTTACTTAGTCTTATATTTTATGTAGGCCTTCAACAGATTGGATGATGTTTACCCACATTGGGGAGAGCAATTTGCTTTAATCAGTCTACTGATTCAATCTTATCTAGAAACACCCTCAGAGCCACACCCAGAAATAATGTTTAACCAAATATCTGGGCACTCTATGGCTCAGTCAAGTCAACACATAAAATATTAACTACACAACCCCAAGAACACCTCATGTTATTGTGTTTCACATTATTGCATTTTGCAGATGTTGTATTTTTTAACAAATTGATAGTTGTGGCAACCCTGTGCCGAGCAAGTCTATCAGTGCCATTTTTCCAATGGCATGTGTTCACTGAGTGTCTCTGTGTCACATTTTAATAATTCTCACAATGTTTCAAACTTTTTCATTATTATATCTGTTAATGGTCTGCGATCAGTGATCTTTGATGTTACTGTTGTAATTGTTTTGGGGTGCCATGAATGAGGCCTGTGTAAGATGGTAAACTTAATCCATCAGTGTGTGGTGTTCTGACTGCCCCACCAACTGTCTGTTCCCCAATCTTCCTCTCTTTGGGTCTCCATATTCTCTGAGACACAATAAAATTGAAATTAGGCCTATTAATAACTCTATAATGGCCTCTAAAGGAAGAGTGACACATCTCTCACTTTCAATCAAAAGAAATGATTAAGCTTCATGAGGAAGGCATGTGGAAAGCCTAGATTGGCCTAAAGCTAGATTTCTTGCACCAAACAGTAAAGAAAACATTCTTTGAGAAAATGAAAAGTGCTACCCCAGGGAACACAAATGACAAGAAGGCAAAACAGGCTTATTGTTAATATGGAGAAAATTTTAGTGATCCGAAAAGAAGACAAAACCTGTCTCAAAATTCTCTTAAGCCAAAGCCGAATCCAGAGAAGGCTATAACTCTTTTCAATTCAATGAAAGCGGATAAAGGTAAGGAAGCTGCAGAAGCAAAGCTGGAAGCTGAGGTTGATTCATGAGGTTTAAGGAAAAAAAGCCACCTCCATAACATAAAAGTGCAAGGTGAAGAAGTAAGTGCTGATGTAGAAGCTGCAGCAAGTTACTCAGAAGATCTAGCTAAGATCATGGATGAAGGTGGCTACAATAAACAATAGATTTTCTTTTTTGTAAATTATTTTATTTTAAAGTTTTGGATATAGTAGGTGTATGTATTTATGGAGTACATGAGATGTTTTGATACAGGTAAACCATAGATTTTCAATGTGAATGGAACAGCCTTCTATTGGAAGAAGATGCCATCTACGACTTTCATGGCCAGAAAGGAGAAGTCAATGTGTAGTTTCAAATCTTCAAAGGACACACTGACCCTCTCATTAGGGGCTAATGCAGCTGGGGACTTTATGTTGAAGCCAATGCTCATTTACTATTCTGGAAATCCTAAGGCCCTTATGAGTTATGCTAAATCTACTTTGCCTGTGCTCTAGAAATGGAACAACAAAGACTGGATAATATCATATCTGTTCACAGCATAGCTTACAGAATATTTTAAGCCTACTGTTGAGATATACTGCTCAGAAAAAAAGATTCCATTAAAAGTACACTGCTCATTGACAATGTATTTAGTTACCCAAGAGCTGACTAGATGTCAAGATGTACAAGAAGATTAATATTGTTTTCATGCCTGCTAACACAACATCCATTCTACAGCCCATGAATCAAGGAGCAATTTTGACTTTTAAGTCTTATTACTTAATAAATACATTTCTTAAGGTTATTGCCATAGATTCTGAGTCCTTTAATAGATCTTGGCAAAATAAGTAGTAAACCTTCTGGAAAAGATACATTATTCTAGATGCCATTAAGAACACTTGTGATTCATGAGAAGAAGTCAAAATATCAACATTAACAGGAGTTTGAAAGAAATATATTCCAGACCTCACGGATAACCTTGAAGGGTTCAAGACTTCAGTGGAAGAAGAAATTGCAGATGTGGCAAAAGTAGCAAGAAAGCTAGAATTAGAAGTACAGGCTGAATATGTGACTGACTGAATTGCTGTAATCTCATGATAAAACTTTGCTGATAAAGAGCTGCTTCTTATGGATGAGCAAAGAAAGTGATTCCTTGAGATGAAATCTACTGGGGAAGATGCTGCAAACATTGTTGAAATGGCAACAAAGGAGTTGGAATATGACATAAATTTAGTTATACAGCAACAACTGGTTTTGAGAGGATTTATTTTAATTTTGAAAAAAATTCTGCTGTTGGCAAAAGGCTATTAAACAGTGTTTCATGCTACAGAGAAATCTTTCATGAAAGGAAGAGTCAATCAATTTGGCAAACTTAATTGTCTTATTTTAAGAAATTTCTACAGTCATCCCAACCTTCAGCAACCATCACTCTGATCAGTAAGCTACTATCAATATCATGGCAAGAGCCTCCATTGGCAAAATATTGTGATTAGCTGAAGACTCAGGTAATCATTACCATTTTTTAGCAATAAAGTACTTTTAAACTAAGGTGTGTTTATGTTTCTTTTAGACAGAATGTTAATGCACATTTAGTAGCTTCTAGTATAATTTAAACATAAGTTTTATATATACTACAAAACCAGAGAATTTGTGTGCCTTTCTTTATTACATTAGGTCTTTTGGGGTGATCTGGAACTGAACCTGCAATATCTCCAAGGTATGCCTTTATGTCTAAATAGAAATATGCAAAAGACATGAATGCAGGGTATTAATGATTGATAGGGGCAGACACCATTGCAAATACTGTACATGGATGACTCCATTCAACCTCACAGCAACTCAATGGAGTCAGAAATATTTTTCTCAATTTCATAGAGGAGGAATTCAGAGTTGGGTGTATTAACTAACTGGGGCCAAAGTTTAAATACTCAACAGGGGCAAAAGATCTTCCGGAGAAAAATAAATTGAGAAAAAAATAGCTTAAAACTTATCCCCAGCCTGGAAACCACAAGCTTGGGGATAAGATGATCCAGGAATATGAAATCATGGAGGAACACAGGCTTTTGACTAGATTTTGGAATGTGTGAACTTGGAATTCAGAAAAGCCTTGTAAACTCCTTAGAGCCAAGATATTGGTTTTCCGGAGAAGCACACCCTCTTGAAACTTGAGAGTGAATGTAAGTAAAGAAAATAGAATGTGGCTTTGCAGCATGGAGTTCATTTGGAGTCTCCTTTTCTATAAGAGTCACCTTTGCTATGAGAAAATAATAACTTGGTTTTGTTAGTGGCTGATCTAATGCATAGGGGAATTGTTCACCTGTTGAAATGGAGGGAAGAGGATGAGGCCACTTCTCTTGCTGAGAGTCAGCTGCTCCTGATATTAGTGAAACGGTGCCTTGAAATCTGCAAAGGATCCTTTTTTTGCTCTCTGATTTAACATCACTTTAACCAGCAGGTAATGAATCCAAAGGCAACTCTACGATCAAAAGCAACGATGACATGAATGGAGCGGACATGGCTCCCTAGGGTCACACTTGACTCTCAAGTATCTTTAAAGACAAGTCCAGTGAC
Source organism: Plecturocebus donacophilus (assembly GCA_004027715.1). Taxonomy (NCBI): domain Eukaryota; kingdom Metazoa; phylum Chordata; class Mammalia; order Primates; family Pitheciidae; genus Plecturocebus; species Plecturocebus donacophilus. The sequence goes on from PVKP010002014.1 coordinate 110,535, forward strand.
CTCAACAGAAGAGAGATATTAAGGGATTCCCTGGACAGTGAAGATGGTGGCCATGTGAATTTCACTCTAGCAAAGGTGATGGGAAGCGGGAAGAGGACCCACATCAGGCCAGTCGGCCAATTCCATATCCTGTTTCTTAAAACATACTCAGGCTTACACAAGTCTAAGGGCTACTTGCCTACCCAAGTGTCAAGATTAAAGATAGTATGGGTGGGTCAGGTCATACCTATGTAATATTAAGATTTGTATTAGACTCTTACAGCTAATAAAATATATTCATGTACATTATCATTTTAATTTATCATATTTTTAAAGTTTGCATGTGATAAGCACATGCAGTTTCAATGGGAATGTGAAAGAAACACAGAAATGAAAATAAGCTGTAAGAAGTTGAACTCGGTTGGAACTTTTATCCCTCTATCCCATAGTTCCAGTAGACTACAAGGTGCATAAGCCAGGGCTGTGTCTTATGCACCTTTGGATCTCAGCTCCTCTTGCAATGCCTGAGCTCATAAATAAGCCATTCATGAATCAGATTATATTGTAAGTTTGGTTGGCTCAAGGGGTTATGGTCCACCTGTCTCATGGTCATGCCAGGCTGCCTGCAGAGTTGAACTGTACAACTGATCTTAGAATGGCTGCATTGATACCCTGAAAAAGCCAGAGATCATTTTGATACACAGGTAAACACTGCTGCTCCTTTCTAACTAGGTCTTTTCAGTGTGTAAATTTGTCTTATGACAAATTAGATCACAGATGATCTAAATCTCATTAAATTTACATAGAAAATGTTATGCTTTTAATTGAAATTCCTAGTTTATTTTAGGACACAGCATTGTCACTAACAAGGCAGATTGTATTATTTGCACTAAATAACAAATATTAATATCAACCTTCTAAAAATGTATCTTGGAAGAATTTCAAGAGAAAATAAATCACTATAATTTGTATGGCATTGACATACATGCATGCACATATATTTTATATGCATCTATGCATGTCATTTGTGTTGAAATTACTCTTCCTATTGCATGCAAGTGCCACAGGTATTTTAGTTTCACTACTTTTATACTTTTTACTCCTTGGAGACTTAATTACAAACAATTTAATTAAGATCTCTTACTCATTAATGTTCTAGTAGCTTAGCAAGTTTGGGTTATCTCAGCAGGTTGCAAAGGTTTAATTTTGTCAGTTATCCTCCCATTAACTCATACACCGTCAGTACTGTGCTTGTTTTTTTTTTTTTTTAATCCTTCCCTGCCTGGGGTACCAATAGAATTTAAAATATCATTAAAACTAAGAATTCAAGAAAGACTGTTACTTGCCACCTGTCCTGATGAGGCTTTGATTTCCATTTCGAATCTTTAGAATACAAGATCAAGGATGCCTCAATAACATTCTCTCCAATAAGACTAAACAGACAAAAAACATATTTAATTTTTTACTAGAATTAGTGCCATCACATGCGGTTTCCATTAGCTTTGTGAAAAATATAGATTTCAAAGAAAAAAAATCTGTTCTATAGCTCATTAGAAGCTCAAACACTACAGATACAAATTTTGACTAAAACAGACTCACAAAGAATATACATAAGGGGAAGGAAAATTACGAATCAGGCCTTAAGAAAATATCTTGCTATTTATTCTTTAATTTTCAAGACATTATATATGAGCACAATTTATATTGATCCCAAGTGTCACTAATATAGGATGCCTAGGATGGAATATAAGACCCATAAAATTCAAACTTACTTGTGAAAGTTAACACAGTGTTTTGTATTTTTTAAAATTGACCAACTTTTTTTTCTTTTTAGGTATGACTTGCTTAGTAAACAAAGAACAACTAGTTTCATGGTTTAAATGGTAAAAGAACAGTTAACGTACTAAGCTGTTTTTTTTTTTTTCCCTAGACTCTGGCATGAATCTATGTTATCTTATTAACCATGAAGTTTACTAATAATTATTGGGCTAAAATCACCTTTCTGTTCTTGGGATTGCAGGAGGAGGGATATCAAGCCCAGTAATGCTGGTAATGCTGTGTTCACTTAACAGAAAAAATGATCATAAAAGGAAAGGCATTTAGAGCTTAGTTCTTTCTTTGTTTTCAACTCTATAGCGTTGAAACAACCAGGGAGCATTTGTTTTGAAATATATACATTTTAATATTCTGAGATTTTTATCCAGACATTGTTATATTCAAGGAGAATATGATATTCAAAACACTTTTTCAAAATTAATGGGAAAATATAAATAGCATTTCTTTAACAACTTAAAGAGCAGTTAAATTCAGATTAGCAAAAATACATATTGTAAAGTGATGAAGGAAAACAAAAAGGATAGATAAGAATGGGACTGCAGGGCTTTGAAGATGATGAGACCCAGGTAAAGTCGCATGATGTAGCAAATAAAATTATGCAATAATGGAAACAGTTTTTTAGGATAGATTTATCCTAGTGATATTTGGGACATCTTTATCCTAAGAAAGCAGTCATTGTTTATCTGAAATTTAAACTTAACTGGGCATCTTCTACTTTATCTGTCAGCTCTCGACCTAAGGAACTAAGGTGATTTAAGGTTTAAGGTCAGAGCTATTTTGTGGCACATTCCTTGCTGGAAGCTAGGTTCCGAAAATCATATTATTTCCTTTCTGTGATAGGGTTCTCTACATAATTGTCCCATGGACAACTTTCTCAAATCAACAATTTTTAAGCATAAAAAATATGTTTTTATTTTTCAGATGTCTCCAGTCTGAAGAGAACCTTTTCTATTCATTAAATGACACTATGAAAAATCTTAAGATAAAAGCCACCATTTGGCTTCCCTGATTATTCTGTAAAATGGTTATTTTAACATGGAAATCAAAACTGTTCTTCACTCTGTGATTTTATAACCAAGTCATTTTATATTTATTAAAACTTGAGAATTACGACTAGGAAAATTACAATTAGGAATCAGAATTGCCGTGTAAAATTTTGAACACTCATAAAACCCATTTCTTCCTCTTCTCTATTATTTTACCATCAAATATGAAAGCTGAGGGTGGCTACTTACTGACAAAATGTATGAGTGCTGTCTGAAAAGACAATGATTTCTGCAGCTGAGAAATCTACACGGAAATGGGTAGCAGTTTGTTTCAGTGGCTGTGATTTTATAACCTAAAGCTGTGTTGTCTGGCAGGAAAAGTCAGTGCCTGGATCAGAAGTGTGAAAACATGAAGTCCTCTGCAGGATGCTAGGAAATGGAGCTGGTGATTCCCACAGCCTTTAAGGCCAGGCACTAAAACAGTGGCTAGTTTAAAAACCAAAAAAACCTCAAGAACCAAGAGTGTATAAAGCATACTGTAATTTGTTTTCTCACACTATCTGCATGGTTTGCTTCCAAGGAGATTGGGAAAGGGGTTGACACACTTCACTTTGTGTCTTTACTTGTTAGGGGCTTGACATGCAGTCTGTGGTGGATACAAGAGGCGCTGATCTGTTCAGTACAATGCAATTCATTGGGCTTCTATCTGTTAGGTGACCTCAGGCTTCCGTGATTTTACCACCTAGTGAAGGAGACAATCTGGAAACAGCCAGACTAACAATTTCGTTTTAGTTAGGAGCATGCTGAATATCAAGAAAGCCCAAAGCAGGAAGCCCAAAACCCTAATGGCTCAGAGGTTTCCTGGAGATGTCAATTACTTGCTAAAGATATATAGTTTACTAAAATATTTGAAAATGATATAATATGATATCTGAGATTTGTTTCCCAATGACATCACTGTAAGAGAGGGAAAATGGAAAATTCAGTGCGACATGTTAGCTCTGAGTTGATATGGCTGAAGCTCGGTTTGCATACATGGAGGTCACTTACACCTTTGTCTGCTTGGTATATTTGAAATTGTCCTTAATAAAGACGCAATGTGTATGTGTAAATGCAGGCATGCGTGTGTGTGTGTGTGTGTGTGTATGTGTGTGTATAGACAGAAGGAGTAAGAGAGAATGGGTTTATGAGGCAAAGGTGTCTTAGAGAAGTAGAGCATCCCAGAGAGAACTGCATGCTTCCAGGTACTAATTTTCAAAGTGGAGGAGATTCAGTTCTTGCTCCATGACCCCAGGAATGTGAAGGGGGCACATGCATGAGCGGGGAAAGTTCCCAGCACTATCCCTGGCAGTTAGCGAGAAGGCCTTTGAAAGGTGGTATGGCTGGGGCTGGGGGGCAGTTCAGCCAGCCTTCTAACCAAGGATGCCAGAACTGCCGACTTCCGGTTCACCTATAAAGCCTATTATACCTGGATAATTTGCTAAGTTCTTAGAGATCTACTTCCTACGACCTTTTAAAGACAGCTTGGACGACCACTGCCAAACAGACCGAATGAACTGCACCATGCCTGAACACCAAACCAGGGTATTAGCAAGAGCAGGATACAGTTGTCCTACCTTCCTCCTAGAAAATTGCAGGCCCCTGAGCTCCAGGGCCAATATTCCTTTCTTCTCTGTAGTCCCAGCACTCCTAGGTCAATATGGCAGTATTTGTCAGGACCCAACTCTGCCGAGTGCTATGTTAGGTGCATGGAGGACGAGGGGCTCACTGTTGTGTCTTTGGGGAATTTAAAGTTTTGTGGATGACATTACAATCTTTGAGGGGACAAACAAGCGTGCTGATGGTGCATGACCTCTTAGGAAGTGAATCAAGTGTCCTCTTTTTAAACACAGCCATTTAGTCATAAAAGAAAGCTTCATTTGAAACCAGTCCCTCTCTGTCCTTTCTCTGCTGGGTAATCTAATTTGAATGCAAGGAAGTCTGGCAGTTGCAAATGCTAGCTGGCAATAGAAGCGCATTTTCATTGACTTCCTGGGATTCTTTGCCTCCCTCAAATATTTTGGATACAGAGAACATGGCACAGATTCTTCAGTCGGTGCTAATGATGAGAGAACTGCATAATGGAGAGTGTGCCTCATCCAGACAGAGAGAAGTCGTGCGGATGAATGCAGCCCGCCCAAAATGGAGGCCGCTTCCAAGAATGCCAGGCTGGCGACCACGAGCGGCAAAGACTGTGGCAACCAGTGTCGCAGCGCCAAAGTCGGCGGAGTCTGCCAATTGAAGACAATTAGCAAGTGCGACTTCTCAATTGTGTTGACAGATGAGGGAGAAAAATCAAATAGATGTGAGAGCTGTGTTTATCCTGCTGCAGTGTTTTGCAATATTATGTCTATTGATTTGCTTTTTGTCCCTGAGTTATTGGGTGGATGGTGCACTGCTCTGCCTGTCAACCCGGCAAGCTTGCCTTCACAGCTGCTTGTCAAGTGAGAATTTCTACACAAATCAACCCAACCCGTCTCACGGGGGACATTAGGCCAAAGATACTCTGTTATGATTTAATGGAAAGGAAAAATAAAAAAAAACAAAAAACAAACTGTAGCATGTGGCTCAATTTTCTTTTTGTAACAATGGTTATAGCGTTTGAATTCTGTAATGTGGCACAGCCCGCTGTAATTGGTTTTGCGAGCATTCTGCAATCCGGGAAGGTAGGCTGGGGTTGTGTGTGGCGGTTATTTGCTGTCATGACTGACCCTCCTCCTAGAAGATGATATGAATTCCCACTGTCTTACATCGTGTTTGCTACACTCTCAAATTAAGATGCAACAGTCAGTCCTTGGAAGGATATATTGTTATTTTAAAAGAATGTGAAACCTCTGAGCCAGCCAAAATGGTTAAAGAAATGGAATTTTTCTTTGCTGCTTGACTTTCTCCCATTGTTGTGCGTCCTGTACTTCTGGACACATGGGAGCCTCTCCTGCTTCCCAGGGTGGAATCCTTCCCCAACTGGATCAGTTCTCTTTATCCCACACCCTTTTTAATCCTAACTTGTAAGTAAAAAATGTATGTGATGTGTGAACCAGTCTGAAAGAGCCCTATGTCTACTACAGAGGAAAAAGGTTTGGGTTAATTTAGGAACTTCATGATAAAAAACTTTATACTCTGCCCTCTGCATCACTTTTTCTTAGGAAAGAGAACCTTGTTCAAAGGAATGATATTCATGGTAGAAAATCTGGAAGCTAAGACAAAGGAATAGGGAAGGAATTTGGGATTCCAGGACTTCAGAGCATTCCTTAACTCTTGTTTTGTACTCAGTTTTCTTCTCTTCTATGTATATCCCCTGTCTGCAATAAATCAGAATTATGAAACCAAACCTTAGTCTCCACCTCCCTATTAATTAATTTTTAAGTACTCCACAAATGGGAGCAATTGTGGAGTCTCTCTACTCAGCAACCCTCCATGCAGGCATCAAGGCACCCTCTCTATGGAATGGGTGTCAAGCTGGGCTGAGAAGCTCCAGAAGGCAAAATCACGTACATCTTTGCTACAGAAAAAAAAAAAAAAGAAAGAAAAAAAAAATCTGCACTGTCGGCATGTGTTCATGTATACAAATTTCTTCTTGGTATTACATATCGAGGCCCCTGTGTCCAACTCATTTGCTGGTAGTGAGTTAGGTGCATTTAGGGAGATACATTACTTTCCTGCAAACAACACAGGGACTGTTAAACAAACAGCAGGAAGATGGCTCAATTTTAAATAAAATTTACAGGCCCAGAATGAATGCCCTTCCCTGAATAACTAACTTACTTCCAGGGAATTTCTTAGGCATTGGGGATTAGAAACACCAATGATGAAGTTAATTGCAATACATAAACATGTATTTAAAAAGATAATTATTTGACATTATTTTGGAACTTGACTGAAAATTGCTTCCTAAGGACAAAAGCTCCTTCTACAGGGTCTCAGATGACTTAGTACACAACAAAAAGGCATGTATCACACAGCAAATAGGACTCCTTTCTAGCTATGTATTCTTTAAAAAAAATCTGTTTCCAATTCTTTGTTTTATCTCTAGTTCCATTATTTCTACTTTCAAGAGTCTTCTTCTCAAAAACTCTGTAACGGGGCCTCGTAGCCCCTATGCTCAGGCCAACTCACTCTGTGGAGTGTACTTTCATTTTCAATAAAGACTTTAATTCCTTCCTTGCTTTGCTTGTACATTTTGCCCAGTTCTTTCTTCAAGATTCCAAGAACCTGGATAAAAAAAAAAAAAAGAGTCTTCTTCTCTTGCTACCTAAAATGTCATAAATATCATCATGGGAGAGAATGTGGTCTAGGACAGTTTTATTAAAAAGTCTCACACTTTTTGCAGCCAAATCATCACCAACATATGCTGTTCCCAGCCTGTCTTCTGTTCCAACAGGTTCACAGGGAATAACATCAGTAGTATTGAATGCTTCACAACTTTTCAAATGTGATTTCATTCATTTAGACAAATATCCATTCAATACCAATTATGTGCATAGGATGCTATAAAAATACAAACTGATTCTAACAGCAAACCCTTGTCCTCAAAATGCTGATTATCGAGTTGTGATTGGATATTCACATGAAAACTTGTCTAATGATGCTCTAACCAAAGGCAGGCATTTCAAGAGCCCTCATGTGGCAGATGCTAATTCACAACAAAGATGGTGTCTTTTGTAGCTCTAAGTTGGAAGGGATGGGAAATCTAGCCACATTTAATCTTCCAGGCACCTTTGTGGCATAGGTGTTTTTGTAACATTTTATAGAAGTGCAAACTGTTAAGTGACCTTGAAACTGGTAAGTGGTAGACCTCAAACCCAGTAATAGCCACATGGGATAACAAAAGGCATGAGTGTGGGTCTCGCATGACCTGGGCTCAATCTCAACACCAATTCTTTCTAGCTTGGCAGTCTCTGCTGCTTCTGTAAACTAAGAACCATGGTAACTGCTTTTATTGGGGCTGCTGTGAGAGAATTAAATGAGGTTTATTGTATTTTCCTGTTATGGCTAAATGTGTCCCCCTGACTCCACATTCATATGTTGAAATCAAACTTCCACTGTGATAGTATTAAGAGGTACAGTAACCTGTTCTTGAATTGCTATAAAGAAATATCTGAGACTGGGTAATTTATTTTTAAAAAAGAGATTGAACTGGCTCATGATTCCACAGGCTATATAGGTAGCATGGCTAGAGAGGCCTCGGGAAATTTGCAATCATGGTGGAAGGGGAAGGGGGAGCAGGCACAGCTTCACATAGCTGGAGCAGAAGAGAGAAAAAACAAGGAGGTGGTACACATTTTTAAACAACCAGATCCCATGAGAACTCACTTACTATCATGAGAACAGCAAGGGGGAAATCCACTCGTACGATCCAATCACCTGGCACCAGGCCCCTCCTCCAACACTGGGGATTATAATGCAACATGAGATTTGGGTGGGGACACAAATCCAAACCATATCAGGAGGTAATTAGGTCATGAGAGTGCCATATCATAATGGGTTTACTGTCCTTGTAACAAGAGACATAGAGCTTGTTCTCACTTTTCTCTATGCCATATGAGGACATAGCAAGAAGATGATTATCTGCAAACCAGGAAGCAGGCCCTCACCAGACAACAGATCTGTGGGACCTTGACCTTATAATTCTCAGCCTCCAGAACTGTGAGAAGTAAACCTCTTTTTAAAAATAAATTACCCAGTCTTAGGTATTTCTTTATAGTAATGTGGGAACAGGAACCATGAGCCAATTAAAACTGTTTTTTAAAAATAAATTACCCAGTCTTTATATGTATTTCTTTACAGCAATGTGAGAACAAGTCTCTACACCTCTTAATACTTAGACAACCATTTGTTGTCTAAGACACCAATGCAGTAGCAGCCTAAACTAAGACATTTCTCAAATCTAAGATATCACTGATTGCAAGTAGCATTATTATTTTATATTTTACTATGAAAGTGAAATATTTCATATTTCACTAAGAAAGAAAATATGCTGCCAATTAATCCCACAAATACAATCTTTCTTGTTTCTTAGAATTTCTACTCATTCAAAGAGCTTTTAAAAACTCATTTAGACATAGGTTTTCTTTTTTTAAGATATGACTCTTGGGCCCATAACGAAGGGAAAGTACAGGAAAAATAAGTTGGCCAAGTATTCCTAGACTTCTCATCTGATCTTTCTTTGTCTCTTTTTGACTCAGAGTTCATGATGTCTGTGTTTTTCCTACAACATCATCCCCTGGGCCTGCAAAAGCAATGGTGAGGCAGAAAGAATGTTCCACTCTCACGTATGAAAGAAAGAATGTTCCATTCTTACATATGAGATTTCTTCCATCATACTTTCACTAAAAGTGCAAGTTTTATTACTGAGGTGTTAACAGAAAGTTTTCTGTAATCCCAGCACTTTGGGAGGCCGAGGCGGATGGATCAGGAAATCAGGAGTTCAAGACTAGCCTGGCCAAGATGCTGAAACCCCATCTTTAATAAAAATACAAAAATTAGCCAGGTGTGTTGGTGCATGCCTGTTATCCCAGCTATTCGGGAGGCTAAGGCAGGGAATTGCTTGAACCCGGTAGGTGGAGGTTGCAGTGAGCTGAGAACATGCCATTCCACTCCAGCCTGGGTGACAGAGCGAGACACTGTCTCAAAAAAAAAAACAAAACAAAAGTTTTCAAGCACTCAGAACTTCCATCTTTCTTCAAATGATCCTTAAGTGTTGACTGTATTAAATGTCAAGGGATTGGGGTTTCCATCTTTCTTCAAATGGTCCTTAAGTGTTGACTATATTAAATGTCAAGGGATTGGGGTTTTCTTGATATTCCACAAAAATAGTAAGTGAATAATGACATAGTTATGTCATGACTACTGGCTGGTCAACAGCAATTGTCAGACACAGTTGATTGTGCAAAGCATCCCAATTTCAGAGACATTAACATGAAAAAATGTGTTTTCATAACCTATAAGATATAGATCTATGCAGTACAGGATTACATCCAACACTTAGTAGATGCTTTAAAATTTATTGTTCTTTTCTTTTCTCTCTTCTTTTTACATATATAATAGCTATCAAATTGGTGAGTCTACTGATAAAGCTTATGAGTTCAGTGAGAAAGGAAATATCTTGAAGTAGAGAGGTCAAATTCGCTTTATGGAAGGCATGGGAAATTTCCCTCAGCCGGAAAGAAAGGAGTAAGCAGAGAGATGAGGATGGGCACTCTGAAGACATGGTGGTCCTAAGAGATTGCTTCAGTGGGACTTTAACCCCCCTCCCATAATTACCGTAAGCCCCACCAAATGCAGTGGCTTCTTATGCAAATATAACTTGAGGAAAATTATTAGTATTCCTCTTCCTACTATATTGCCACCTGATAATCTGACAATTCCACGAAAATTTACAGAAATAAGAATGTATATGGCAAAACCATGTATGATACTTTGGGGTGAGGGGGTATTGACTGGGAGGAATGAGCAATCTTCTGAGTGGTAGGGTTGGGGACCAAGCAGACTTAGGACCTGGATCTTTCCCTAGTCCTTAATAGCTGAGTTTTCTTGGAAACATTTCTTCATCTTTTTGCACCTCAGTTTCCTCTTACATAAAATACAGGGAACTGTTACTCATCTTAGAAGAGAATTAAATTTGATGAGAACATGTAGTAATATGTATAAAATGCTAAGGAACAGCACTTGGCTCATAAAGGACTGAAAACTTCTTCACAATATAATCCTAACTAAGGTTCTAATGGCAAGTGACCAGTCAGTACAAGATCTTAGAAGAGTGAAGCCTGGCTGCCATCGTGTGTCAGCTTTAACATGTTCTAGCTGTATGACCTTGGGAAAATTATTTAATCTCTCTGTGCTTCAGTTTTCTCATGTGGAAAGTGGGGTTACTAAAAGGAACTTTTTCACAGTGAGGATTAAATAAGTTTATTATTTTTAATAATTCAGACATGGACTGAATTAATAAGTGCCCAATAAATGTTAGCCATTACTATCCATCCTAGAGGTATATGTTTTTGTTTTTGTGATTTGTTTGTTGGTTTGTTTGTTTGCAGGGGTTTCTGGAGATGACAGTAAGTTAACCCAATCACTCAATCAATATTTATAATACACAAGTATATCAAATGGTAAAGTGCCAGGAAATGGAGCAAGGCATTCAAGTTATTTTGGGGAAGTTTGTGAGGAGAGGGTTGTTTTTCAAATTGTACCATAGCAGCGATGATTGCTTGCTCTACCCATAGGCTAAACCAGCCTTGAACCCTCCCAGCTTTGACAGCCAGTTTGATGAGCCTCTCTAGAAGCCACAGAAATGTTAGAGTCAACACCTGACTGAGTTAGAAAAGGATCTGCTACAGGGCCTGAATTTCAAGTCATAGCAAGACTTCTGGATGCAAGAACATCCTGCCCTATGTTCAGAAGACACATTTTCCCCTGAAGCCAAGGAAAGAAGAAAACAGAATCTTCCCAAAATTCAGAACCAGCCTTTGGAGACTTTCCTCCTCTTCTGCTCTGGGCAGCTCCTCAGGTCTCCATAATATGATGTTAAACCTTTATTAGCTCTTCTAAAATTCAGAGCTGAAAATGAGGAAATTGTATTGCCCTCCACTGTAGTTTAGAATTGAAATATGACTTAGTACAGTTGCCATGACATATTTACCAAAATGTTGGATGCTCAGTCATTTTCAGTGACTCATTTATTTAATTCATCAATAATTTTTTCCCTTTGCTTTGGGTAAAAAGCAAGCTAATCAGTGATGTGGCTCAGATGTTCTGATTCTCCAATATATTATGATGGTTGCACTCCAGAGTCGCATTTGAATTAAAAAAAAAAATAAAAGAGAGAGAGCAAGTCACTTCTTTTTTTAATGGTGTTTGTTCTCATTTGCATTCAATCTGATTCCTCCAGAAAGTACAGATCCAAGCATTGATTTTATCATTTTCACTCTCCAGGATGACAAATGAAAGTAGTATATTTTTCTAAAAAATATTTCAGAAAATGGAGAAAGGATAATCTTTAAAGTCAAATCTTAGTTTTTCTATCAAAAAAAGGTCTTTCCAGTCCAGCTGCTGGCAGTCATGGCAGTCTCCAGCCTCAGGGAACTACTGGTGCTTTAGCTAATAATTCATTATCTTTATGACCTTGAACTTTTGCATGTACTGCACTCTGGGAGAGGAAGACTTTTCACTCTTGTCTTCCTGGAAAACTCCCAGTCATCTTTTAAGATGCAGTAAGTGTCCATTATCTCTGCACAAGTCCTTGTCCATCCTTATCCTTCTCTCCTCCAGGGCAGACTTAGCTTCTTCTCTGTGGTTCACGGGCACTGTGTATACACACCTCTGATTCTGTGCTCAGCTCTATGTATCTGGATACTTATGCATTTATCTCTCCTGCTCAATTGTATAATCTTTTGTGCCTGGATTATAAATTTTTATCTTTTACTCCTGACTTCTGAAAACATATGAAGCTCAGCAAGGGCACTCAATCAATGCTCATTGAATAAATGGTTAGCAAAGGCCTTCCCAGTATATTTGTGGTGTTACACGGAGGAATGGACAGCTATGAAATTCTCATTTCAGCAGTGATGAATATCTACAGCACATTCATGAAAGCCAAGCATGTCAGTTATGGATGTGTTCCCTCTTAGCTCAAAGCCTGGCCTCCTTTGCCTGCTCTGTAATCATGGAGGTGGGCTCTGTAAATATTTCTCCTTTGTCAGGTGCAATGTTCAGTGTTGTCATGTGGGGGTGGGGGTAATCATGGGACACTGGAGGATGAAAGTTTTCTTCTGTGTTCTGGTGTGCCTTCCTTGCTAAATTCCTGTGAAGACTGCAATTTCTTCAGCGCCTGCTCCTCTATAGGAAGGCTGTTCAGATTCCAGCTCCTGCAGCCTAACATGAGCCATAGCAGCCAGCAGCTTCCTGAAACCTCCTCTGAGACTTTAAAGTGGAATGCTGGCACAGGCCCGTGAAGGGTCTCCCACGCCACTTTCTTGGGTGACTTTGCAGTGAGTTCTCAAGCCCAGCACCTGCCTGCTGTGGCTTCCTGCAGGATTTCAGAGGACAGATGTCCAGCAAGTTCTGCCTATGTGACACCTCAGCAGCTTCTTGCTGTCCAGTGAGCTGCAGTAATACCCTCTTCAGTGAGGTCAGTATCTTAGCTCTGTTTGAGCAGTGGTCTTCCATGGGTGCTCTATCTCAATCCTATGTATAGCGGCTGCTCCTGATAGCTGTTACTTCTGTATACTTTGCTGTCTTCTTTAACTCTCACTAATGAAGTCCCTGTTACTCCAACCTGCCGTTAATGGTTCTTTATATTACACTGTCCCTGTTCCAATTACTGTATGGTTTTTGTCTCCCAATTGGGCCTTGTCTGATGTATAAAATGCTAAGTAAATAAAGGTAGAAAGGAAATTTCTTAGTGAATTTGAAAACAATGTTAGGGTATATTGAAGTCTATGGAGCTCTCTGTCTTTACACCTGACATTTAATGTTAATTACACTATTCAAGTTTGAATATTGAATTTGGAAGTAATCTCTGCTCACACTTGAACAGTGGAGAGAAAGACTATGAATTTAGATACTCTCAATTTTGATTTTTTTATAATTCAGTTGGGGGTTGAATCAGGCATCTCTTTAACCAAAATTTCTTCTAATCAGTACAAATGAACAGCATCATCACATCTGCAAAGATAGGATTTTAAAAATATCACACTGCACTCAGATATACCCAATATTTTATACATGATAGGTCCTTAATAAATGTTGAGGATGCTATAATTGATGGGGTGAATTCAACCAAATCTTCAGTTCATTAAATAATTTTTTTCTGGAACCCTATTTTAGGACTTGGACTGGCTGGATTTGCCACACCCACAGGAAAGTCAGATTTCTAATATCTCTAAAAAGAATCTCAACCTTAGTTGATCTGTTTGAGTATGTGGAGTGCTAGTGTTTGTTGCTACTGTTGTTGCTGATGCCATTTTTAAAGAACATGTATATGGCAATTTAAAGAATGCATTAAAAGAGTCAAAATAAATTTTACTGAAAAAATTGGTGGAGGTCACCTACATACTATAGTCTCTTCTGAGAAATCAGAACCACATTAGAAAACTAAATACTATTCAGATTACATTACTGAGCTTATATTTCATATCTGAATCAATTAGTTGCATTAGTGAAGACATTCACCGTTATTAAAACCTGCTTAAGGATCTCATTCACTGCCAACTGCTACTTTCAGGCTTCCAGGGGAAATGCCCACATGATCAGGAGCAATTTACCCTTATATTGATTTGGATGATAGCATTTGTTTTTAACGACTCATTCTTCCTGACTAAAGCAGTATTTGTAGGTCTATTCCCCCCACATATAATTCTGTTGACTGTAAGATTTGGCATGGGCCTGTTTGTTTTCATAGGGACTCCTCATTTTTATGTTAGATACAGTGCCACTATGGTTTGTTGCCCATTGTTATTCTCTTTACCTTTCTGCATTTTTTTTTCAGTTAGCTAGCACATTTTAGGCTGACCAACCCAATCTAAGACGCACACTTTCTCTCTCTTTCTCTTTCTCTGACCTGAAGTTACAGCACTTTTACTACATCTAGAATAAGGGTAGGCAAACTTTTCTGTAAAGGGCCAGATATTTTAGGTTTTTAGTGCAATACAGTCACTGTTATAACTAGTCAGTCCTGCTGTTATAATGCAAATGCAGCTACATATAAGTAAATGAACATGGTTTATTCTATAAAACTTTATTTATAGAACAGGAAGCAGATCAGATTTTGCTTATAGGTTGTCATTTGCCAATGATTTATCTAAACAAGAGTCTCCAATTTTAGGGATAAACAAAGGCTTTCTGGAGGGTGATGGGAATGGATAGCTTTAAGGGAATCACTCTTCTGATCACAACCTTCGATCACATTCTTTTCTGCACTTAATCTGCCTGAGGCCTGTGGTGGACCCATTCTCCATTCCTACCTCCTCTTTAGAAATTGCTCCACTTTACCAAAGAAATGTACAATTTTCACCTATCTTGATCTTGTTCTACTGTGTAAAGGCCTCCAGTGCACAAAAAAATCATTGCAAAAGTTGTAAAACTCCTTGGGAAATAAAACCAAAGGGCTCCTTATGAAATGCTTCACTTCTAAGGGACAGTCCTTTGTGATCCAAGCAAAAAATCACTGCTGTATGAAATCTGGAAGGATTTATTATATTTCAAGGTGAAAAACTCATGGCAAAGCATTGCACTATCTCCCTATTATAGGTCAAATTAAAAACAGAATTGGGAAATGTAGACTGTCACAAAGTGACATTAGCATGTTTATTTGAATTTTTAAAATAGGCTAAGATTTTATTTTTCTAGCATAAGTTTGATTAACCAATTATTTTATTTTATTTTTTAAAAATTTAAGTTCCAGGATACATGTGCAGGACATGCATGCAGGTTTGTTACATAGGTAAACGTGCTATGGTGATTTGTTGTACCTTTCAACCCATTGCTTAGGTATTAAGCCTCATATGCATTAGCTATTTATCCTTATGCTCTCCCTCCCCCCACCCCACTGACAGGCTCCAGTGTGTGTTGTTCTCCTTTCTGTGTCCATGTGTTCTTGTTGTTCAGCTCCCACTTATGAGTGAGAACATGCAGTGTTTGGTTTTCTGTTCCTGCCTGTTCAGTGTTTGCTGAGGATGATGGCTTCCAGATTCATCCATGTCCCCCGTAAAGACATGATCTCATTCCTTTTTACGGCTTCATAGTATTCCCTGTTGTATATGTATCACATTTTCTTTATCCAGTCTATAATTGATGGGAATTTGGGTTGATTCCATGTCTTTGCTATTGTGAATAGTGCTGCAATAAACATATGTGTGCATGCATCTTTATAATAGAATGATTTATAGTCCTTTGGATATATACCCAGTAATGGGATTTCTGAGTCAAATGGAATTTCTGGTTCTAGATCCTTGTGGAACTTCCAAACTGTCTTGCACAATGATTGAACTAATTTACATTACTACTTATGGTGTAAAAGTGTTCCTATTTCTCCACAGCTTCTCAAGCAACTGTTGTTTCTTGACTTTTTAATAATTGCCATTCTGACTGGCATACGATGCTATCTCATTGTGGTTTTGATTTGCATTTCTCTAATAATCAGTGATGTTGAGCTTTGTTTTATATGTTTGTTGGCTACATAAAAGTCTCCTTTTGAGAAGTGTCTGTTCATGTCCTTTACCCACTTTTTGATGAGGTTGTTTTTTATTCTTGTAAATTTGCTGAAGTTCCTTATAAATTCTGGATGTTAGACTTTTGTCAGATGGGTAGATTGCAAAATGTTTTCCCCATTCTGTAGGTTTCCTGTTCACTCTGATGATAGGGCTTTTTTTTCCCCCTGTGCAGAAGCTCTTTAGTTTAATTAGATCCCATTTGTCAATTTTTGCTTTTGTTGCAATTGCTTTTGGTGATTTCATCATAAAATCTTTGCCCATGGCTATGCCCTTCCTGAATGATATTGTCTAGGTTTTCTTCTAGGGTTTTTATGGTTTTGGGTTTTACACTTAAGTCTTTAATACATCTTGAGTTAATTTTTGTGTAAGGTGTAAGGAAGGGATCGGTTTCAGTTTTCTGCATATGGGAGCCAGTTTTCCCAACACCATTTATTAAATAGGGAATCTTTTCCCCATTGCTTGTTTTTGTCAGATTTGTCAAAGACCAGTTGGTTGTAGATGTGTGGTCTTATTTCTGAGACCTCTATTCTGTTCCATTGGTCTAGATATCTGTTTTGGTACCAATACCATGCAGTTTTTGTTACTTTATCCTTGTAGTATAATTTGAAGTCAGGCAGCATGATGCCTCCAGCTTTGTTCTTTTTGCTTAGGATTGTCTTGGTTACATAGGCTCTTTTTTTTGGTTTCATATAAATTTTAAAATAGTTTTTTTCTAATGCTATGAAAAAATGTCAATGGGAGTTTGATGGGAATAGCATTGACTCTATAAATTACTTTAGGCAGTATGGCCATTTCCACGATACTGATTCTTCCTATCCACAAACATGGAATGTTCTTCCATTTGTTTGTGTCTTCTCTTATTTCCTTGAGCAGCACTTTGCAATTCTCCTCAAAGAGGTCCTTCACATTTCTTTTTAGCTGTATTTCTAGGTATTTTATTGTCTTTGTAGCAACTGTGAATAAGAGTTCATTTGCGATTTGGCTCTCTGCTTGGTGTATAGGAATGCTTGTGATTTTTGCACATTGATTTTGTGTCTTGAGACTTTGCTGAAGCTGCCTACAGCTTAAGGAACTTTTGGGCTGTGACGATGGGGCTTAGTAGATAAAGGATCATGCTGTCTGCAAACAGAGAAAATTTGACTTCATCTCTTCCTATTTGCATACCGTCTTTTTCTTTCTCTTGCCTGATTGCCCTGGCCAGAACTTCCAATGCTATGTTGAATAGGAGTGGTGAGAGACAGCATCCTTTTCTTGTACCGGTTTTCAAAGGGAATGCTTCCAGGTTTTGCCCATTCAGTATGATATTAGCCGTGGGTTTCTCATAAATGGCTTTTACTATTTTGAGATATATTCCATCAATACCTAGTTTATTGAGAGTTGTTTACATGAAGAGTTGCTGAATTTTATCAAAGGGCTTTTCTGCGTCTATTGAGATAATCATGTGGTTTTTGTCATTGGCTCTGTTTATGTGATGGATTATGTTTATTGATTTCTGTATGTTGAACCAGCCTTGCATCCCAGGAATGAAACTGACTTGATCATGGTGGATAAGCATTTTGATGTGCTGCTGAGTTTGATTTGCCAGTATTTTATTGAGAATTTTTGCATCAATGTTCATCAGGGACATTGGCCTGAAGTTTTCTTTTTTTGTTGTGTCTCTCTGCCAGGTTTTGGTATCAAGATGATGCTGGCTTCATAAAATGAATTAGGGAGAAATCCCTCCTTTTCAACTGGATTAATCAATTTATTTAACAATAAGAACTGCCTCAGCCTATTTGATTATATGGCAGACATTTTCCACAAATGAAGTGAGCTAAACCTGCAATTCAATATATATTAGTAGTTCAAAACACATCAGTAAAATATATTCAAAACCTTAAAAATATATAGTCCACTGGAAAATACATCTTTTTGGAACTATAAATATTCAATCAAATTTGTATATGTAAACTTAAAATGTTTAAGAGAATACATAATTTTTAAAATCAAGCAGGTATATAAGCAAATTTTTTGAATTTTGTGGTCTGGAAAAATCTTACTTTATACTTTATAATATTACAAAAACTATGATCTGTTGGTCCTAAAATGCCCCATTTTACTAACCATCATCGCTATTTTCTACTGTCTCTTAATTTCTATTTCTAGTCTCTCTCTTTCCTCTTTTTCACTATTGTGGCAAAGAAGGAAAGCTTCCCTCTTCTCCCTCCATAGGATTGCTGAAAATGGACTGACAAAAGGCAGATTACAGGAGAAAAAGGCATATAAGATTGATTAATTCACATATTCATGGAAGCCAGATACAAAGTATGAGACTCAAAGAGGGACTGGATGTTTGAGGCTTAAATACTCTCTTCATAGGGGAGGGACATGTAGACCAAGGAGGCAGAAGTTATTTTCTAAATGATTTTCTTTGGAAGCTAGATGAGATGGACAAGTTATGGAAGGCGAACTGCAGAACCATCCAGGAATACAGGTTGTCTTGTTATATGGTTAAAGTCCTCCAAGTAATCTCTTGGAGCTGCCCTCAGGAGAATAGATGAAAAGTGTGTCTGGGCATGCTGACGACACCCAGTCTCTTCTCTTCTGTGATTGTTAATCTTTCCTGGTTATTTGATAAGCTTCCTAAGAAAGGGGTCTTAGGATAACTGCATTTCTTTTGGAAAAAAAGCTTTCTCAGTCAGATAAATTCCAGAGGGTCCCTCAGGTGCTTTGGGATAGAGGATCTGAGAGACAGGGAGGTGGAGGAAGGTAGGAGAGAGCCCTTGGTTCTGAGGTTTATTTCTTTCAAAGCATTCAGTGTGCCAAAGTGACATATTTTAGAAAATCATTTTCTGTACCCCAACATCAACCCTCTTTTCTTTTAGAAAAGAGAATCCTTCCCTTACAAATACAGGTCGTGTATATGTACTCCATATTCCTTCTTCCTCTTCTTTTTTGAGACCTTTTTTCCATCGAATTATCTCCTCCATGGCTAGCATCTTCAACATTCTCCTTCTCTTTGTTTCTTTCATTCTTCTGTTAAAACTATTTATCTGTTCTATTACTTCCTTGGCCTGTGATTCTATCTTTTGGTTTCCAGCCAGTAACAAATATCTGTAGTTCCCATCATCACCACGATTAATCTGGAATCTGACTCCAAACTTCACTGGATTCCAAAGGTCACCAACGTCTCCTGTTCCCTGAACCTTGTAATCTTCTCTTGGCCAGTGTCCCCTTTACCTCTTCTGTAACATTCAACAGTCTTCCCCTTTATGAGAGTCTCTTTTTTCTTAATGTTCACTGTATTCCATTATACTGATTGGCCTACAAGCCTTGAACTGTCTTCTCTCTGTCTTCAGACATCCATCTTAGTGTCCTGTCTTTTTCTCAACTCTTTCACTTCAACTATAACCTAACTCCAAATGATTGATTTCCTCACCCACATCTGAGCCCTGAAATCTTAGTTTCTAACGGAATCATCTACCAGCACTAAAAAGTCAAGGTAGCCAAAACTCAACTTGTGGTCTTCCTTCCCACGTAAGCTCTTGCTTCTAACTGCCCTCTATTTGTTATACTTTTCTCTTTTTCCTGGGCACTTGGTCTCACAATCTTGAAGACATCATTTCCTATATTTTCTCCTTCAGCTCTTGTTTCCATCAGTGCTTTCCATCTGTACCTCCACTTTCCTAGTTCAGGACCCTCTGTCATAACAGCTGAAATTTTTCAATCACCTTCTCAATGGTTAACAGCCAGCGCTAGATGTATGTATCACCTGGGGTGCTTTAAAAACACCTGATGCCCAGGCTATACCCAACCAATTACATCAGAATCTCTCAGAGGTGGGTCAGTGCATAGGTCTTTTTTAAAGCTCCCCAGAAGATTCCAATATGCAGCCAAGGTTAGGAATGCCTGTTTACACTCTCTCCCTTTGCACTCTATTTCACATGTCAGTTTGTTTATACATCCTAAAGAAGGTATCTGAGTTTGCAACTCACTTACTCAAACTTTTCCCTAAAATTCCTCAATAAGTAATGTATCAAATAAGATTTCCTTAGGCTTGCATTCATGATTGTGAATTTTGGGCCACTACAAGCTGATTTCTAGTCTTTCTGATAATCTTCCTAAAAATAAACCCTATAATCTAGTTAATCTAAACTACTCAAACATTCTGACATTTCATTGTTCTTCTTTATATTTGCTAGTACTGGGATTCCCATTCCCTGACCTGATCTTCTAGTTACTTCACCTATTAAAATCTTACCTTCCAACTAGAAAGGACGTCTGGTACCTGTCGTCCAAGCTCCTATCACATTTGGTGTGGAGTCCTCATGTGACACTTAGCACTCTCTTTACCTTTGTGGACATTGGTGTGTGTCTCTTTTCTTTTATTGAGCTAGGAAGTACTTTAGAACTTAAGTGTTTTCTAAATTCATAAGCTATAGGGTACCCAACACAGTGCTTCACCCTTAGTTGATGAATAATTTGTTGAAAGAAGGAATGAATTTCTTCTTGGTATAACTTACGAGTTGTTATTACACGTATTGTGCTTAAAAAACGTCTGCCACGAGAGAGAGAGATCCAAGATGGCCACGTAGCAGCAGCTCAGGATTGTAGCTCCCAGTGAAAGCGCAGAGAGCAAGTGGATGCTGCAATTGCAGACGAATTTTTGATGCCCACAGACTGGGAGATTCCCGGAGAAGGAGCCACCCGGGTCGCCAGTGCGACTCTTTTGGCTGGTGCGGCGGTTCTCGGTGCAGAGTGTACAGGACTGGATGCCCTTTTAGTCGGGCTCAGCCGGTCCCATCCCCACAAGGAGAACAGCAATTGGAAGCGCTGAGGAGAGAGCGAGCACAGCTGAACCCGGGAAGGCCCAGCTCTGTGGGGAAGGGGCGCCCCCCGAAGGAAAACTAAGAAACAGAAAAAACTTCATCACCAACAAGCCTGACGTCCACTCAGAGACCCAATCTGAAAGTCGGCAATTACAAAGACGACAGGTGGATAAATCCACAAAAATGGAAAGAAACCAGTGCAAAAAGGCTGAGAACACCCGAAATCAGAATGCCTCTCCTCCTACAGGGGATCGCAGCTCCTCATCAGCAAGAGAACAAGGCTTGACGGAGGATGAGTGTGATGAACTCACAG